>APFE030173530.1:44897-67575 GCA_000404065.3 Pinus taeda | reverse complement strand
TTATGCTAGTTCTGAAGATTCATGGGGGTTTTTTATTTGTAATGAAGATTTGGATGGTGGAATCCTTAAAACATATGGATAGAATGATGTCTTTGGACCATTGGGCTATGGAGTCAACTGAAGGGCAATAGAGCTGGGATTAACTCATTAAAGGGAATGTTCAAAGGGAAAGATAGTTGAATAAAGTGCAAGTCTTTGGAGCAGAGGGGTGAAATGGTTTGAACTAGGGTGAGAGTGCAATTAAGAATTCTCAGACCAGGATTTAAATGAGGAAAAGGAGGTAATCAGAAACAAAGGACAATTAAGAATCCTTTGCTATGGATTAAAGAGAGACAACCTAAATCTAAGGAGCAGTTAAAAATTCCTTAACTTAGATTTGAGTTGAAAACATTGAAATGTTGAACAATTAAACAAAGTGCAATTAAGAAAATTCTGAAATATTATTCCATGTTATAGCATTCAGATTTAGATAAACATAATGGGAAACTTTAAAGAAGATAACAAAAACGTGAGAAAATACTTGTCTACACTTCACTCAACACATGAATCCTTTGAAATATCTGGGCTTTATTCATCAATCCAGCTTGCTGGCTTAGTCAATGCTCCAATGGCTTTACAGTCTTTTGATCAGGAAATCTATAGAAATGCCTATGAATCCACCCCAAATACTTCAAATGAAGAAGTATTTATATAAATTGTAAACTGAAATATCTTGAAAAAATATCAAGGTTGGTTTTACAAATATCTCAAACTATTTTACATTAATAGAACTTAAATAAAGGACACTCAAAACTAATGAATCTATTTGGCACTATATTTATGTATTGAGGGTGACAAATAAGAGAAATTTGAATTTGATAACAACTCTTGATTGATGATGAGGCTTCCAAGTCACTAACTGCCTCCTACCTTTGTGCATTTTGCACCATAAATTCTACAAAATTAGGGTCCAGTGATAAATTTGTATATCTCAATCCGAGATAGATATATAAAAATTGAAAGAGGTTATTGTAGATAAGTATGTTATTGTAATAAACCTCTTTCAGTTTCCCAAAATTCAGTTCTAGATTTTCACAATATTCTCCGCAAAAATATGTCAAAATAGGACTTTGCACAGTCCAAAAAATAGGCTCTGAAGATATGCATTTATCTCCCTTTTTGTAATACCTGTGTAAACATTGAGATATTTTTTTGTAGATTGGCCTTTTAGGAACACAAACCTCCTCCAGTTTCTCAAAATGCATCTTGGATTGGCCACAATAGTTTCTGCAAAATTATGACTTAAACTGGAAATTTATGGAAAATGTACCATTTCTGTTCTGATTTCATTTTTTGTCACTTTGATTTTTCAATCTAATACACTTTTACTGATAATCTTTCATCCGATACACTTTCACTTTGATGACCTGTCAATATCCCTTACTATGTTTTCACTTTTACTGTACATTTTAACTTTTTACTGTGTATTTCAACAGTAAATCATTTAGTCTTTTATATGTATCAGCATATGGTAATGGATATTGATCAACTTTATGTATGTTTGATCTGTTTTTCTTTTGATTTTATGCTTTGTCTAGTTCCTTTGTTTTAACAGTCAATGTCTCTATGTGAATGATTTCTTTCTATGCTCTGTGTATAACTGTTTTCCTCTTTTGAATGAAGGATTTTAAATAGATTTCCTTTCGAGTCTTGGATTAAACAAGTTTTGTGACTAGTATCAAAATTGTTTATCCAAGATCTGGTATTCTACTAATTACCTGCAAAATACAACAATCATTAAGAAAACATAGGTTGGCAGGAAAGGCAATTGATGGCTTTATGCACAGGGATGTCTGGGGAAGGAGTTGCGGCAATGTTTTGAAAGTAATCGGAGCTCGAATTGTGTTGCAGAGGTTCAAGGTGGCATCATAAGGGTTTGATAGGTTTTACTGTGAAATAGGGCAAAATGAATGAAAACGAGGGTTTTCAGGGTTTTAACAGGCAACTTTTTAAATTTGGCGTGGAATTAGTTAAGTGAACAGTGATGGTCTTGTATTATGAGGGGAGACATTTTTTCAAGCCATCGCACTGCTTTTGTGGCAAAGGTAGTATTGAGGAGGGGTCACAAATCTGCTTCCGCGCTTGACACATAGCAAAGGAGGGGTTGGGAAAAACTGCTTTAGCAGGTGGGTAACAATCAGTGATCGGGTGAAGCTGATATAGTTTAGGACCATCAGATGAGGGTGCGGTTGATCGAATGGTAGTCGTGTGGAAAACTTGCGCAGAGGAAATGAATGGGAGTTTAAGATGGGCCCAAGGGCCTTAATCACAGCGTTTTGTGATTAGCATGGGGTTAATCACAAGGTTAGGGGATCAAGTGGAACTTAATGAAGGGATTAACTTAGTTTTACCAAGATTTGTTAAATTGAGTGGGTTTTGTCGGAATATGGGGTAAATTATATAGTTTATACTAAAACTAAGGTGGGAATATTTATATAGGGGATTTAATTAGTATACAGGAAAAGGTATTTTGGGATTTATATAATTAAGTTAAAAATTAATATGAAATTGATGGAGTGAATATACCCTTAAGCATAAATGTAAATGCAATATTTGCGTGCTTTATTTACATATACTCAATACTTAGGATAAGATGTTTTTGTGGGATTTTTGAATGAAAAGGGCTTTAACATGGAGTTGTTTCTACTTTTACTAAGCAAAAGCATTTTAACCTTAGAAAAAGGTTTTATTAGGGTAATGAGGGGGAGATTAATTTCATAAAGGGGATTCTATCACTTTATGTCCTTAAGTCATTAAGCCGAAGGTCCGGTGCCACCAGAAGTCAGAGAAATGCTCTGAGCCTCATTGACTTGAAGGATTTAAAGTGATAGAGCATACTTTTGGATAGGAAATTAGTAAGTAAAGGGAAAAATGAATGAGGGGAAGTTAATCATATTAACTTGCAAACCTTTATTTTTTCCTTCATAGTTGATCATACATATTGAAATATGTGTCTAAGCATGGTGCATGTGTTTTGATCCAATCAACTTTATACTTCAGTAACCTTTCTTCTACTTACCCATTTACTTATCCTAACATTATTTCTTCATTTTATTTGGGTGCATTTAGACTAGAAAACCCTTATCATCCATTTCTCTTTTGAAAAGTAATGTATCTAATTCTAACCTTATATCATCCAGGGGCTCAGATTAAACTGATGAGCTCCTTTTATTTTCTTTACCTATCTAATGATCTTCCAATATTAAACTGTTTGGTAAGATTTTACTCTCTAACTATAAATATAACATTCAAATCATGAAATAACCAAGATTAAACAGTTTGATTACCATGGATTGTGGCATAAATAACAAGGTGCACACAATTATTATTATGCATCAAGTAAATAGTAGTGGCATTTAGACTTGCACACTTTCATGGTCTTTTTTTGTTTTTTGGGGTTCATATATTCTCATTTTTTGACCTTCTCTTTTTCTTTTTGTCCTTTGATATTTCTTTTAAGACATACCCTCTTTACATTTTTTACTTTATTAATATGGAAAACATTTGCAGAAAACAAAGGTATGTACAATATTACAAGGCTTAACCTCAGTCGTTCAAAATTATGACTCCTATTGGTATAGGAACCTAACAGTGGCTCTACATGAGGATGGCATCTCCTTGCGAGATGTCAAGAACACCATCGACTAGTATGTTGATCCATTGGGCCAATCCAAAACATGTATATGCTTTGTTGTATAATCTCTGTGACTTAAACTCTTGAATTGAAAATACACCCTTTTCTACAAACTGAAATATGATCTAACATAAACTTGCTGCTAAAAAACTGAATCTATTCAAACTGAAATCCTACCTACTTACTCTAATCAGCTGTCCAACTGCTGGTTTGGTAAAATGAAACAGCCAATGCAACCATTCAAGCATCATATACATTGGTGAATTTTGTTGCCCTCACTTGTTTGTGATTAAAACTGAGATTCTAAAGCCAGTTGTAACCTTGTCAACCATTGAGAAGATAAGAAAATACTTGATTTCCTTTATGGACTCTAAAAGCTATACAAAAGGATCTTCCAAAATATATACACTATTGTTCACTTGATCTAAACAATTGTATAATTGTTCTAGATGGCCTCCAGGCCATGAAATTGAAATATCACTTTCACCTTTATCGTCTTGCGTATTTTCAAACAAGCTTTGTGATGATATTACTTCTGATTGAAATGTTTGACTGATGTAACCTTTATCATCTTGATCCTGAATCTAGTTGTTAGTTAATGAAGAATAATTCTGACTGCATTCACTATCCAACACATCAGTTATGGGATCATGAATGGAACTTCATGGATTTCTACAAGCTTCTCATCCTTTTCTTTAGAGTTTTCATACCACATTTCGTTTAAAAACTGAAATGATTCAAAGTGGATTCAAAACAAAGAGGCAAAGAAGCTCCACTTATTTCCAAATTTTCTGCACTTTCTTCCTCACATTCATAGTTGATATGGATAAGATGATCAATGTTTTCAAGCTGCTAAAATTGAATTCCTTTATTTCCCAAAATAGTTTATGATTTCTTTGTAAATTTAGTTTAGATTTGGATAACATAATTATCATCAGGCTGATCATATTTAGGGAAATCATTAAAAGAAGTAATAGCATCAAACATACACAGTAGATCAGGAAAATTCTCCTCCACATCTTGCTCTATAAATCTATCTTCTGATCTATGGTAGTTTGAATTAGAAGGAATTTGTTCATGGCTACCAACCTCTTCTTTTTGTGAAATAAATGTGTCATGGTGATTTTGAGCGAAAAAATTATCTTTCACGGTGATCTTTTGTATCCTTTCCTCTATCTTTCTCACCAAAATGTCAATTTTTACCTCAGCAATGTTGTTTTCCTCTATTTCTACTTTCAACTTTTCTCTTCTAATTTGCAGATTAACTTCTACATCTACTGCAATGTTTTGCACATGTTCTAGTGTTGAGGGGTTTCTTTCTCTTAGCTGAAATTCTATCTCTGGATCAAATGATTTTGGATAATGCAAAAGAGTTGAATCAGGAGGAGGTTTTATATTTGATGGCATTGAATAATAGACTTGATTAAATCTGTCAGAAAATTGTTGTATTGTTTCATTTGGCTATCTTTTTAACTGATTATATTATTCTATGATCACAAGAAGATTGACTTTGATATATCCATCTATCAAGGAAAATTTTGACAAAATGTTTGAAATTTGAGATCCTTAAAAATAGGTAAATTCTTGAACCAGCTCTTTACTTTACTTTGCAAAGAAAGAGCAAAAAGCATAATACTAACATCATCTTCATCAATTTCAAATAAGTCCAGATAATTCTCAAAACCTTGAATATGTTTTTGGGCAGTGATACCATTCTCTCCATCAAACCAAGGGAGATACTTGTAATAATTGTTAGGGAAAGTTGTTGAAAAGTGTGCAACAAGAAATTCTTGTTGAGAATGCAACAAGATGATGGAGCTTAGTGGAAAGGATTCGCCTTCACTAAGTGGTACCGCAGGCAAGTTTTGGCGCAAAGTCTATTTTTAGGCTATGTCTATTTTTAGACATATGGATCATGGTCTATGAGTTGCAAGATGCTGTTTATGGATGATTGGTCATGTTGGGAAAAATAGATGGACTTCTATTTTTTGGATCACAGCGGTGTGATCAGACTCTATTTTTAGACTGTCAGGTAAAAATAGAAACAGTTAAATATTATTAGCCCTTAGTAATATTTGGACTCTAAACTTTATCCTATTCTCTTGGAGCACTTCAGTTGGAGCTACAGATGTGGCACATGCAATTGCATGAAGGAAATACGTGGTTCTTATGGGTTACTTGAGTTATTGCATGAAGGACTTCAGTTAGAAATTCAGTGATTGAGTTCTATGGAGTTGATTGAGGAGTTGATGGAGTTGTGTTCAGTTTGACTTAGTTGAACTAGTTGTATTTAGTCTAACTGATCAATAGACTAAGTGATGAGTTGTGTGAATTAGTTATTAATTAATTCACTAATTATTAACTCATAAAGCAACTAAAGAATACATCAGTTAACTCAGTGCATGGACAGTTCAATGGAGACAAGTGTTAGAGGTGAGTGAAAGGGCAAGACAGCTATCAATTGTGACTATAGTTGTGCATGTGATTTGCACATGCATGGATTAATTAATGCCAATGAGGATTGTGTAGTGTTACACAAGGAAAACACGTGAATGGATCATCCATTCTCATTCATTCATCAATATTCTCATGCAGGTATTGTGCAGTGGAGGCAGGCAAGCAGCGGAGGAGATTTGGAGATCAAATCTGAGTTGTATTATGTGTAACAGGTGGAGATAGTGTTGGATACTTGTGAAGAGTATTGTACTATGATTGTTACATGTTCTCAATCAATATAATATACAGATAGTTGGGGTTTTTAGCGAGATGCTTTCCCCGGTAAAACACTGTGTTGATATGTGTGATTGATGCTTCTATGTGCGCATGTTATTGTTTCTGCTTCTGTAAATTGATGATCAACGTAGAGGAGGTTATTTACTATGCATGTATTCCACAATAGTGTATAATCATGATAATCTCTGTGAATATGTGTCATATTATTCAAGATTTCTACAAAAGCATGGAGTGTAGGAGGTAAGATGAGTGGCTTATATCTATCATGAACTTTATAAGGTACAGGAATATGTACAGGGATTGTATGATTAGTCTTGATTGTTTGATGCTCCTTAATTGGAAAATGATCTTCATAAGAGTTAGAATAATGCTAGTCAAATGTGTAAGGAGACTTTATATCTACAATTTTCAAAGGGAAATAATCTAAAATTAATCTAAAATATTTTCTAAAATACAATATAAATTGAAAAACTTTATTGATGAGAAATAACATAATGTTTTGGATAACAATCCAAGTTAAAAGTCTGATCTTTTCATATTGTTCTTTCAGGTTCATTCCTCCAGTGGAGTCTTGATTATGAAATTGATTTGGAGTCACCAGGTGGATGATTTTAACCTTTGTGTGTTTGATCACTGTCCACCATCATAGATCAGATATGAACCTGTAAAATATTTCTGAAGAAAATGTTAGTCTTCCCCAGTATGGTTGCCACTATGTTATCACTTAGTAATTTCTCAAGGTTGAAGAAAGAAATCACCAAGGTAACGACAAACAAACTTTTAAGCATAAGGTCTAGCCAACCTATGGCTCAGAGAGGGCTCTCTCTATATAATTTTGCTTTATTTGTTGGGATTTTAGGCTAGTTCTGAAGGTTCAGGGGAGTTTTTGATTTGTAATGAAGATTTGGATGGTGGAATCCTTAAAACGTATGGGTAGAATGATGTCTTTGGACCATTGTGCTATGGAGTCAACTGAAGGGAAACAGAGCTGGGATTAACTCACTAGGGGGAATGTTCAAAGGGCAAGATAGTTGAATAAAGTGCAGGTCTTTAGAGAAAAGGGGTGAAATGGTTTGAACCAGGGTGAGAGAGAAATTGAGAATTCTCAGACCGGGATTTAAATGAGGAAAAGGAGGTAATTGGAAACAAAGGGAAATTAAGAATCCTTTGCTATAGATTAAAGAGAGACAACCTAAACTAAGGAGCAACTAAGAATTCCTTAACTTAGATTTGAGTTGAAAACATTGAAATGTTGAACAGTTAAAACAGAGTGAAATTAATCAAATTCTGAAAAATTATTCCATGTTATAGCATTCAGATTTAGATAAACATAATGGAAAACTTTAAAGAAGATAACAAAAACATGATAAAATACTTGTCTGCACTTCGCTGAACACATGAATCCTTTGAAATATCTGGTCTTTATTAATCAATGCAGCTTGCTGGCTTAGTCAATGCTCCAATGGCTTTACAGTATTTTGATCAAGAAGTCTATAGAAATGTCTAAGAATCCACCCCAAATACTTCAAATGAAGAAGTATTTATAGAAATTGTAAACTGAAATATCTTGAAAAAAATATCAAGGTTGGTTTTACAAATATCTCAAATTGTTTTACATTAATAGAACTTAAATAAAGGACACTCAAAACTAATGAATCTATTTGGCACTATATTTATGGATTGAGGGTGACAAAGAAGAGAAATTCGAATTTGATAGCAGCTCTTAATTGATGATGAGGCTTCCAAGTCACTAACTACCTCCTTCCTTTGTGCATTCTGCCCCATAAATTCTGCAACATTAGGGTCTAGTGATACCTTTTTATATCTCAATCAAAGATATATTTGTAAAAAGTGAAAGAGGTTATTGTAGATAAGTATGTTATTTCGATAAACCTCTTTTAGTTTCCCAAAATTCAGCTCCAGCTATTCACAATATTCTCTGCAAAAAGATGTCAAAAACAGGACTTTGCACATTCCAAAAAATAGACTCTAAAGATATGCATTTTTCTCCCTTTTTGTAATACTTGTGTAAACATTGAAATAGGTTTATGTAGATTGGCCGTTTAGGAACACAAAACTCATCCAGTTTCTCAAAATGAACCTTTGATTGGCCACAATAGTTTCTGCAAAATTATGACTCAAACAGGAAATTTCTGGAAAATGTACCATTTCTGTTCTGATTTCATCTTTTTCTACTTTGATTTTTCAATCTGATACAGTTTTACTGATACTCTTTCATCTGATACACTTTCACTTTGATGACCTGTCAATATCTCTTACTATGTTTCTACTTTTGCTGTACATTTTAACTTTTTACTATGTATTTCAACAGCAAATCATTTAGTCTTTTATATGTATCAGCATATGGTAATGGATATTGATCAACTTTCTGTGTGTTTGATCTTTTTGTCTTTTGATTGTATGCTTTCTCTGGTTCATTTGCTTTAAAAGTGAATGTATCTGTGTGAATGATTTCTTTCTCTATTTTGTGTATAACTGTTTTCTTCTTCTGATTTAAAGTTTTTAAATAGATTTCCTTTCAAGTCTTGGAGTAAACAAGTTTTGTGACTAGTATCAAAACTGTTTATCCAAGCTCTGGTCTTTTGCTAATTACCTGCAAAATACGACAATCATTAAGAAAACATACATTGACAGGAAAGGCAATTGATGACTTTATTGCATAGGGATGTCTGGGGAAGGAGTCCTTGTAATGCTTTGAAAGTAATTGGAGGTCGAATTGTGTTGCAGAGGTTCAGGGTGGCGCCAGAAGGGTTTGATAGGTTTTACTGTGAAATAGGGAAAAATGAATGAAAACGAGGGTTTCCAATGTTTTAACGGGCAACTTTTTAAA
Organism: Pinus taeda; assembly: GCA_000404065.3. Lineage (NCBI taxonomy): Eukaryota > Viridiplantae > Streptophyta > Pinopsida > Pinales > Pinaceae > Pinus > Pinus taeda. The sequence goes on along the minus strand of APFE030173530.1, from coordinate 58,318 downwards.
TTTGGTGTGGGACTAGTTAAGTGAATAGTGATGGTATTGTATTATGTGAGGAGGTGATTTTCCAAGCCATCGCATTGCTTTTGTGGCAAAGGCGGTATTGAGGAGGGGTCACCCTATTTGTTTCCGCACTTAACATGTAGAAAATGAGGGGTCAGGCAAAACTACTTTATCGGGTGGGTAACGATCGGCCGTCGAGTGAAGCCATTATGGCTGAGGACCATTGAATGAGGGCATGGTTGATCGAATGGTAGTTGGGAGGAAAACTTGCGCAAAGGAAATGAATGAGAGTTTAGGGTGGGGCCAGGGGCTTTAATCACTGCATTTTGTGATTAACGTGGGTTTAATCACAAGGTTAGGGGATCGGATGGAACTTAATGACGGGATTAACTTAGGTTTACCGAGATTTGGTAAATTAACTGGGTTTTGTCGGGATATGGGGTAATTAATATAGTTTATATTAAAACTAAGGGGATTTAATTAGTATACAGGAAAAGGTATTTTGGGAGTTATATAATTAAGTTAAAAATTAATATAAAATTAGCGAAGTGAATATACCCTTAAGCATAAATGTAAATGCAATATTTGCGTCCTTTATTTGCATATACTCAATACTTAGGATAAGATGTTTTGTGGGCTTTTTGAATGAAAAGGGCTTTAACATGGAGTTGTTTTTACTTTTGCTAGGCAAAAGATTTTTAACCTTACGAAAAGGGGTTTTATTAGGGTAATGAGGGGGAGATGAATTTCATGAAGGGGATTATATCACTTGATGTCCTTAAGTCATTAAGACGAGGTTCTGGTCCTACCAGAAGTTAGAGAAATGCTCTGAGCCTCTTTGACTAGAAGGATTTAAAGTGTAATGCATACTTGTGGATAGGAAATTAATAAGTAAGGCGAAAAATGAGTGAGGGGGAGTTAATCATATTAACTTGCAAACCTTTGTTTTTGCCTTCATAATTGATCATACATATTGAAATATGTGTCTAAGCATGATGCATGTGTTTTGATCCAAACAACTTTATACTTCAGTAACCTTTCTTCTACTTACCCATTTATTTACCCTAACATTTTTTCTTCATTTTATTTGGGTGCATTTAGACTAGCAAACCCTTATCGTCCATTTTTCTTTTGAAAAGTAATTTATCTAATTCTAACCTTATATCATCCAAGGGTTCAAATTAAACTAATGAGCTCCTTTTATTTTCTCTACCTATCTAATGATCTGCCAAGATTAAACTATTTGGTTAGATTCTATTCTCTAATTATAAACATAAAATTCAATCATGAAATAACCAGGATTAAATAGTTTGATTACCATGTATTATGGCATAAATAACAAGTTGCACACAATCATTATTATGCATCAAGTAAATAGTAATGGCATTTAGACTTGCACACTTTCATGGTCTCTTTTTGTTTTTTGGGGTTCATATATTCTCATTTTTTGACCTTCTCTATTTTTTTTTTGTCCTTATATATTTCTTTTAAAACATACCCTCTTTACATTTTTTACTTTATTAATATGCAAAACATTTGCAAAAAGCAAGCATATGTACAATATTATAAGGCTTAACCTCAGTCGTTCAAAATTATGACTCTTATAGGTATAGGAACCTAACAGTGGCTCCACATGAGGATGGCATCTCCTTATGAGATGTCAAGAACACCGTCGACTAGTATCTTGATCCATTGGGCTAATCCCAAACATGTATATGCTTTGTTGTACAATCTCTGTGACTGAAACTCTTGAATTGAAAATACACCCTTTTCTACAAACTAAAATCTGATCTAACATAAACTTGCTGCTAAAAAACTGAATTTATTCAAATTGAAATCCTACCTACTCACTCTAATCAGTTGTCCAACTGTTGGTTCGGTAAAATGAAACAGCCAATGCAACCATTCAAGCATCATATACATTGGTGAATTTTGCTGCTTGCACTTGTTTGTGATTAAAACTGAGATTCGAAAGCCAGTTGTAACCTTGTCAACCAATGAGAAGATAAGGAAATACTTGATTTCCTTATTGTATTCTAAAAGCTGTACAAAAGGATCTTCCAAAATATATACACTATTGTTCACCTGATCTAAGCAACTGTACAATTGTTCTAGATGGCTCCAGGCCATGAAACTAAAATATCACTTTCACCTTTATTGTCCTGCGTATTTTCAAACAAGCTTTGTGATGATATTACTTCTGATTGAAATGTTTGACTGATGAAACCTTTATCATATTGATCCTGAATCTGGTTGTGTTGCACAAAAATTGTCGCCTTGACATTCTGCAATTAGTGTGAGTCTATCACCACTCATACCTTCCTCCTTTGCAAGTCTTAAACCTAAGTTCTTCATATCAAGCCTTGAAAATAATAGAAAGACCTTAAAAATCTCTAAAACTCTGGTTCTGCACTTTCTCTTAGCATTACTTGTGGTCCTGCACCTATTGGTCATGTCCCCTACGCACCTGACCACTCTGTCTCTGTGTTATGGGTGCAAACCCCTGTAAAAGTTAAAAAGGTGCAAGTACATTCTTAAAACTCACTTTGAGTCATTTCTTGAAGCTTCTAGAGGGAATCTTGAGGTGGCAAGTTTGCTCCTTAAACGTTCATGCATCACATACCTTAAGGAGCTAACCCCTTGATGTGAGGAGCTTATCCCTTTAAAGGAGGACTCTATCCCTTCAATGGTGGACCTATATCCTCCTTCCTTTTCACTATAAAATGAAGCATAGGGCTGGTTACTTGGGGGGTTGAAAGCTGAATATTTTTGAGGTGAAATGCTACTGGAACTTAGTCTTCCTAATTGAGCTTTTGAGAGGAGAGATTACATACCTTTTTGATCTCATTTGGAAGAGAGTGAGGCTTGTCAAAGTAGAGGAGATTCCTGTTTGGACCCTGGGAAGAGCTTTTACAGCATCAAGGCACCAAGGTTGTAAAGTTCTTCTATTTCAAAGTTAATACAATCAAGTTTATTTTTCTCAATAAGTTGTGTTTTATGGTTTATTTCATGGATTCTTTGATCACCATGATGAACATTATTTATTATATTAGCTATGCAGGTGTTATTTGATGTGTTATTGTTTGTGATTACAGGTTCTTAAAAGGAAATTGTTCCGGATGGTTGGAGCATGGCTGCCACAAACTAGCGTTGGACTTAAGGTAGGGTCTAAAACACCTCCTTAGTTTTTATTAATGAATCGAAATATGTTTAGAGAAAGGTAGATTTTCTTGTCCTGCTTGTTGCTAGATATCTATTGATACTTGGGAGATCGGCCTTGCGGATAGATTTTCTTGTCCTGCTTGTTGCTAGATATCTATTGATACTAGGGAGATCGGCCTTGTCCGCAAGATTGATTTATCCGGCCAACAAATTGGCGACTCCACTGGGGAACTGAATTTGGTTTTTTTATTTTCCTTTGCCTTTGACTTGAGAAACCTATTTTTGTTTCTATTTTTTTCTTGATGTGTGTGGGATTGGGTAGTTTTTAGGTTCTGGATTGTTTTTTGTTTTTTCGAAATTTTCAAGAGGACCGCACGTTCTATTTATAATACAGTGCGAACATCTCCGCACGATTCCTTTAGTGCACAGAGCGGTATCGCATATGGTTATACTGAAAGCCTGCCGACCCTGTCAAAATATTTGAAAAACCTAAAATATTTTCATCTAATTAAGATTAGGATTAGCTTATTACTTTTAGTCTCTACCCAGATCTGCATGTGTCTTGTCAAAAGTCTCTTGTGAGTAAGTTCCATTGGTGTTGTTGTTTTATATGAGTTTCTAGAAGTTTTGCATACCTGGATTGGTTTTCACTCGGTCTCTGTAGTGATTTAAAGATTAGAAGCCTAAGAAACCTTAGATCACCCTGGTATCTTTTGTCTTTTTGATGAGTCTGGCTGGTTTGTGAAAATCTTCCCTTGGTGAAATAGATTTTGTTTCTCTTTGCAAATCTTTGAACGAACTTGGTCATAAGTTGTGAATTTCATTTTTATAAAAGAAAACATAGTTGGGTGTTTTTTGATTGATTTGTTATTCTGAATGAATTAATCCTTAGTTTATTGAATAACTAAGTAAAACATCCTCAAAAACATTTGAAGCTTTTATCATTAGGTTTTATAAGTTTAGATCTCAAGATTCATTTTTCATAGTTTTGAGTGTTTTCTAGAAATCGTAGAATCTCTTTTGAAAGAATTGTTTTCTGTAGTTTTGAGTGTTGAAAAGAAAAGGGATTTATTTTTGTGAGCATAATTAGTAGTTTCGTTTTGAGTTTATTGAAAAAGACAAAAATATTTTCTTTTCATTTATATGTTGAAGGAAAGTTTTGTTTTCCAAGAAATTGCATTCTCAACTCTTTCTTTTATCTAGAGATTCCTTGAAAGGAAAAACGAATTGTTTATCATTTTAGGTGCATTTTTTAGTGTTTTTGGAGTCGAGTCTTCACACCATTAAAGTTTCATCTCCATACCTATTGACTTAAAAAACAACCAATAAAAATAACGCTTAATTAAAATTGATCTAGCAATTTTTTTATTTCTAGGGCTCTTATCACCAATATAGCTTAGGCTAGTATCTTGGATTAGGGAGTAATTAACTTTCCAAGATAGTTAAAACAAACAAATAGATATATCTTGCAGTAGGAAATAAATCCAATTGTAATTGATATAATCTGGTAAGCTCCTCTTAAAGGAGTCAATCACGAGATCATGTCTGAACCTTTGAGACAATCAAGTCTGTCTCATTGGGAAAGATAGCAGATTTGTGAGTATTAAAAATGATAAACCTCAGATTAACCATTGTCAAGGAGCCTGGGGTCACTTGTTAGTAAACCTCGGATTGATCATGTCGAGGAGCCTTCAAGGGGATTGAGCTTTGCTACTATGCCCTTGCGTGTAGATCGGATCGTAGACTGTTCCCCCAGTTGTATTTGTTACTGTTGGTAACCTTAGTGACCATAATCTTAAGATTCTTTCGTAAGGTGACAGTGAAGGACATGTCTCACTATACCTGGAGCAGAGGTCGACTAGACTCACTTGGACTCTCTGGGGGGTTCTCTTCACTCGATATGGTTTTGTGAAGAAACTTGTGCCAGTATGTTCCATTAAGCAGGTTGTCGGGGTAACTGTCCAAACCGTCATTTCTGTATCGAATTCTGCAACGTTAGATTTCATCACCAACTAGTGTTTTCGGTATGGAAAGTTATTGTTTGTGTGTGGTTTGAACTCTTACATTTTTAGGCGTGTGATTCAATTGTTTGGTTCTTTAGAGACTTTAGGTGGTTTTATTGAGATTTTCTTTGTTTGCATGTGAAGTAATTAAATATTTAATCGTGGCTAAATTACCGAGACAATCTCGTAGACTTTGGGGGCAACCTCCCGAATATACACCAAGTCAGCTTGAAGGGCTACGAGCTCTTGTTTCACCTAGTGACAATAGATTTGTGTCATCGAAAGCTAGAGAATCATCTTTAATTATTCACCGTGATTATCCAGTTCAAGTAATAGAGTATATTTCTAAACCAATTTCATTTTTCGAAGTTACTGGTAGTATTTCTCCTACTAGTGAATTAATTGAGGAACCTGAAATTCCTAAACCTGAAACTGAACCTGCTGCTACTCCATCCTCAGGATTTTCTTCTCCAACTTCTAGTGGTCTTGGTTCACCCAGGGTAGGAAGTGTCATTACCCAAAATCTTCCTTCTTGACTCATTTCTATTGAAGAACTTGTTAGTCCGGACGAAGATACAACTCTCCCTGAAAATCAACCAACTTTAGAACTTAGGGAGCGTGAATCAATCTTCTACAGTCCTTTTAGAAGTGACGCTTGGTACGTATCATTAATGAACTTTTTAGAAAATCCGGGTCTTGCCTTTTCACCACCTCGTATTCCTTTTCATCCTACTCCCATAGGTTATTATCCTCCTTTGAATATGTCGAAATAGCCATCCATGTTATCCCAAACACCGGAAGCATTTTTATATGGCGGTCCTTCTGTTCCTTCTGGGTATCAGTCACTTTCTGGTAATTTTTCAGAAGCATCTCCTCAACCAATTGAACATGGGATATCAACTGGTAATAACGGAACTCCACCGTTGAGTGTAGAAGAAATTCTTATGATGACTGGTGCTATTCCAAATCTGCAACCTCAAGGTAGTCAAATACCACTTGGAGGGCAACCTCAAGGTAGTCAGTTACCGCCTAGAGGGCAACCTCAAGGTAGTCAGTTACCACCTAGAGGGCAACCTCAAGGTAGTTAGTTACCGCCTGGGGGGCAACTGCAAGGTGCTCAATTACCGCCTGGGGGCAACCTCAAGGTAGTCAAATACCGCCTGGGGGGCAACCTCAAGGACAGTACATACCTCATGGTCAACCCCAGACTCAGCATATACCTCAAGGTCAACCCCAGTATTAATATATACCTCAAGGTCAACCCCAGTTTCAGTACGTGCCTCAAGGCTATCAACCTCAAGGTCAGTACCCAACTCAAGGTTTCCAACCACCTTCTGGTCAACCATTTGTACAAGGAACTGGAAATGTACCTCTCAATTATCATCCCTACACTCAACCTGGTTATGGTCCTCAATATGCTCAACCTTTTATGGGTCCATACCCTGGAATGAACATAGTGTGGGATCCATCTCAAACTCAACATATTTTGCAACCTAATGTGTAGTTATCAAGTCAATGTGGGTAGCCTTTGGTTTCTGGTCCAACCCAGCAACCTGTCCATCCTACTATTCAAACTTCTGCACGTAGTGTAGTTCATCAATCTAGGCCTAGTTCGCCTCAAACTCCGCCTCAAACGACTATTGCAACTACTACAGCTTCTGTTCAATCTACCCCACCTACTTCTGGAGTATCGGCAGCTTCGGTTTCTATTGTTCCTACATCAAATCCTCAAACCTCTTTACCATAGTTAGGACCTATGGTTCAGACTTCAGTTCAGATACCTGTAGGACAACCTAGTCCAAGTATGGTTGTCACAAGTCAACCGCAATTCACTTATCAACCGTACCAGGGACAGTATCAATATGGTCCTATTGTGCAAAACTCAGTTTATCAGTATCAACTGTACCCTGGATATACTTATCAGCAACCTCAACAACCCTAGTTTGGTTCAGTTAATCCTAGTTTTCTGGGAGGATATAATATTCCTAATGCAAATCCAATTGCAGGTTATCCTGGATATCCTCCTCCTGGAGTTGGTCATGTAACCCAAGGTTTTCGAGACCCTAACCGTTAGTTACCTTTTATTGCAACTTTGGATTTACCTTATTTGTCGCGCCTTACGAACGATCCAATTTACTATCTTCCGTATTGGCCACCAATTCCTAATAAGTTGCCCAGTGATATCCCGAAGTTCGAGGGTAAGTCAGGAGAAGATCTGTCAAATCATGTGATGACTTATCACCTCTGGTGTGCATCCAATTCCATTATAGATGATTCAATTCGCTTACGTCTTTTTCAACGCACTCTAATTGGTCTCGCTGCCAAGTGGTACATTGAGTTACCACGAAGCTCTTTTTACAATTTTAGTCAGTTAGCTACTTCATTCTTAACTCATTTTCAGTTGCCTGTTAGATATGACAATGGCACGGAATTATTAACTTCATTAAAACAGTCAACGTCCACATATATTTCAGATCATATTCATGAATGGCGACGTCGACGATGTTTAGTGAAATTCTTTATCTCGGATCAAATTTTGGTAGAATGGTTTGTTAAATCATTATTACCTAAAATCACGGAGGATGTAGCTAAGGTAGGAGTTGTTATTGAAGAGCAAGTACTTGCTCAAGCTCAGTACCTTGACCTCGTTTATATGTAGTCGGGTACTTTACATGAAAAAATCCCTGATCTTCCGAAACAAAATCAAATAACTGCAGCTCCTTCAAGATCTCATGCCATTAATGGTATGATTGGTTCAGTTAGTACCAAAAGTAAGAAGAAATCTGCAAAGAATTCTTCTCCTATTGTAACTTTACCAGATTCCCCGACAAGAGAATCTTTCGCTGAAATTCCTGCCGATATTCATGTCATAGAATCATCTATGGCCAAATCAAAATCTGGCGGTAAAAAGAAGGGGAAGAAGAAAAATAAACAAAACTCAAAAGAGAAACCAGATAAAAATGAACCTACTGATGATAAATTTAAACCTCGCTATCCTTGTCTCATTTGTGACGAGGAGCACTTTACAAGAGATTGTCCACATCGAACTGAGGTTTCGAAAATCATTAAGGGTTATCAAACGCCTGCTATCTTGAAGAATCATTTTCCTGATCAATATAGTAAGATGATAGGTTCTTCCTCAAATTCCTTAGAAGAACCCATTATGATGATGTCCCATGTCAGGATTACGATGTGATCACAAGATTATGGTAGTAAGAATCCTGTTGGTGGTAAGGAAGCAGAATCTTCTAATTCAAACCCATCAACTTTGACTCCTTCTGGTTCTGATCTGCTACAGATCAAGAAACCTAACCAGACTTAGTAATCAAACCACCTGCTAAAGTGTTATAGCTCCAAATCTCACTATTATGGTTTTTGATGCTGCACTCATGGCCTAGGGCAACCCCTCCTTCCAGACCTGGTCCTAAATTTAAAAAATAGTGTTTTATTCCTTGTATGTGACATTGCCCTGAGTTAAACGCGTGTATATGCAGGTAGGCATATACCCAACCTGCGTATATGTATTAAAACACTTAAAAATATATATATAACTCCTTATTTTCAGGCGGAGATCACGGGTTTTACCTGCTGATCACCTGTCAGTGCCTGTGGCCCAATTGTTCCCAACCAACTCATAACTAAAAAACTACTTTGGGAGTGGTATAAAAAGACATCAAAGGGAAGGCCTAAAGGAGGAGAGAAGAGAGATAAAGGTTATTATACTAAAATTTTTCCCTGACCAGGTATGAAGACCCTTATGCCTTCTGCACTTCCCCCATTTGTATAGGAAACCCTTGTTTCCTTGTGTGTTGATGTTCATCCACTAGTTATGGCATCATGAAGTGAGTCTTGGAAGGAGATATGCTAAAGGCTTGAGGCTGGACGGATCCGAAAGGAAGCTTTGCTTGGAGCCTGCGAAAGGTTACTCAGGTGATATTACTCCTTTTTTACATTCTATGTTTCTATAATAAAGAAACACATCTTGGTTCTTGATATGCTTCTTCTTTATGTTTATGATGTTCATGTTTGAATTTCATATGTGAATGGTTGTGTAAAGTTCATAACTAACTTCCTTCTTTTATAACATAAAGATGATTTCTTTATAAGTCTTTGTCCATATACTATTGTATTCTTTGGAATTGGTTGTTTTGCAGGACAAAGGAGCAAAAGGGACTTGAAGAAGGGTTTGGACCCTTGAGGAACTTCTCAAACGTAGGACCTGAGGTATGCCCTTCTTACTTTCGAATTTGCTTTTAATAGCATAATGGTTGTGCGAATGTGTGTTTCTTTGTTTGGACAACTTTCAGTCTGCTAGGGTTTCCACCCAAAAGCCCTAGGGGAGCAATTCCCTCAATAGAATTGGCGACTCCGCTGGGGACAACACTCTTGTTGTTCCTAGTTTGGGTGTTTGTCAAGCCAATCAGGGCTGAGTTGCTTGTTGGTTTGCTATTACTGTTCGGTCTGTTCTTGAACTTCAAGTTTTGCCAGTTTCTTCAGTTTGTTTTTTATTTTTCTTGAAATCTTTCATATATGTTGTTTTCCTTAGTTACAGAAGCGTACGCACGCTTGTTTCCTGAAGTAAACCCGCGTATACGCAGGTTTCCTTAGGCACAGTCGCGTATACACGCATTCTGCACATAAGTACAGTCACGTATATATAGTAATTTTCAAGATTTATAAATTTTTGTGTCTCTGAAGGTTAGTATGGTGGTTTGATTCAGTTTGAAACAGTCATTTTTGTTTTTATCAGTTGTTTGTTTTACAGCAAGCATCTTACTCCGATTTCTCTTTGATTGTAAGGAGTATTGGTCTTGTTTTGTTTTTGCAAGCGTCATTATTTTTTGCTAAAAGCACGCAAGATTTTTTGTTGGAATCTTGGCTGCTCTGATTTATCAGAGCAGAAATATTGTTATCAATCTTTGTGTTGAATTTGGTTTTTGGTGACTTTTTGTTTGCTTGAACAAAACCGCTTTTTGTGACCATCTACTTCTTTGTTTCATGAAAGTTGTCAATTGATACTTTCTTGAAATTTCCTTTTTGATTATTTTTGGTCTTTGTTGCCAAAGCTTTCATTGCTGCTTTTGATTGTTAAAAAGCATCTTTAAACACATTTGTTTTTCTTGAGTTTCCATCCATTGTATGGTGTCAGCTTGCAAAAGTGGTTGTTGCTTGTTGTTTCAATCACAAAGTTTCAGTTTTGTTGAGAGCATTTTTGAAAAGGCCTTTTTGTTGCTACTTTGAAGAGAATTTTTTGTAAAGTTTTGTTTCGCTTTCTTGAACTTGATTTTCATTTGGTTTCCTTTGGTGAATGAAAGTGCTTTATGTTTGTCTTGAGTTTTGTTTTTAGTGTTTAGACAAAATGAATGGTAGCATATCATATTCGATCTAAACATTCTAAGTGGCAAAAGAAAATTTGATAAGCAAAGCGACTTTCATTTCTTGTTTTTAGAGTTGTTTTCAATCTTGCATCAAGCATATAGTTGTTGCATTAGGATAGATTTGCATCTCTTTAGGCATAAATAGTTTTGTTAACTTTTGAGTGTGAAGTGTGAATTAACAAAAAGAAAAGAAAAGTTTGTTTCATTAGAAGTTTTCTTTCGAACCCTGTAGAAATTACTATTCATCGAAAAAGAATGACAAGTGCACATGCATATAGTTAGCTTTTATTAATTTCTTTTGCATCGAAAAAACACCACTAGTTTCACTTCCATCATCCCCTGACTTAAAGAATAGCCCATTTTAAAATCAAGCGCTAACTAAAATTCACTAGAACTTTTTCTTTTAATTTAAATACACCAATAAGTTTTAGGATTTTAGGGCCTTGGATTAGGCGAGTGGAGAGTTAACTCTCCAAGGCCGTTTAAACGTCAAACATAGGAGTCTGAATAATGAGAGAAAATCCAATAGCGTTAGGAAGACCAGGAAAGCTCTGGATCTGGAAGTTAAGCACGAGGGTCTGTTGAAGACAGGGAAGAGAGATACCCCTCTTCCCTACTTGGTCGAATTACCTCATGACTATCTTTTGCCTAGCTTTACCAACGAAGGTTGGTATCCATAGTTGCTACTCTAGGAACTACATAGGTGCGCTGTAGAGGGGAATCCCGTGGCACTGAGGTCGACTTGTTATCACTTCGACAGTACTACTGGAGGAGCACCCCTTGCGAAGCTTGGGGGCTTGCACCAGCGCAGGCTGTTGTTAGGAGGTCAGCGTAACTTCCTCTGTTACCTTCGCTGATAGGCCTGGGCCCTCATCATCCCAGACTATCTTCGGAAGGCCCCTTATTTTTCACTTTCTCGTATTTTGTTGTCCGGTCCTAATCACCCGGAGCGGAAATACTTGGAAGTTGTTTGACTAGCTGTATCTTTAGGAACTTTATAGTGGGTGCTTTGTGCTCTTAGTTGACCTAGCTTTCAATTTTTTGAGTCTGTAGTTAGATCTTAAAGAAGAAATTCAAAGTGGTTGACCGATCTCCTAGACGGTCTTGAAGACTTCGTGGTCTTTCACCACCCAGTTTAGAGCCTTCTCTGAGAAGGCAAAGAGGTAATAATACCGGTGGGTTTCGTCCCACGGTAATTGATGCATCGGGGATTGATCCTCCTCTCAGGGGCATTAGTATTCAAGCAAGGCCTGGTACTTCCGCGGAACAAGAGAGGAACACTCCTATTCTTTCTCGAGTTCGCTTACAAGCGAAGGATAATATAGAGGTAGAAGAACTTTCAGAGTCGTTAGCGGCTCCGAATTCTCCCCTACCGTCTAGTCATCCACACTTATTACAATATGTTGGGACTCCGGTGCATAGACCGTCAAGTCCAGGTTACGCTACGCGCTTACCTTCGATGACCACTACTAGAAGCATGGCTTCTACAAGTGCTACGACTGTACAGACTCCCATATCTATACAAGGGGGAGGAACTATTTCCATCCCCTCCGTCTCTTTATTCGGATATTTTGCTAGCACGTCTTTTATTGGGTCTACCTCCATTCTGTCCACGAGTGGAAATTCCCAAACCAATGCTTTTGGTTCTGGATTCCTCCCATTTGGCACCCATTCACAGGGCATTCCTTCAGCTCCGTTCGGGACCGCTACGTCCATGATGAGTGGATCAGCTTCATTCCAAGGTTTTCCATTCGGAAGTGGTCATATACCACATTCCAACCCAACAATAGGATCCATGCCATTTTCTTCTGTAGGACAAAGCAGCAATCCTTTCCAAGGTTGGAACAACCCTGGGCTTAGTAGTGCCAGAACTAGGAATCCATTTTTCGGCCAATATGGGAATAGGACGTATACCACGATTAGTTCATTCCAAATTATTCCTCCCCTAGCTTCGGCTTGGAATCCATATCAGGGGTTATCAACTCCTTATAATCCTTTAGGAGGAAACTTTGCTGGGTATGGTGGATATACGGCCGGAGTTGGTCAAACTCAGATTTTTGCTGGGTCACAAGGCTTGCCTTTTGGCTCAGCGAGTTCTACTGGTTACTTCGGCTAGCCTGGTGCCTTCCAAAATCCAGGCCAATCTTTTCAGAGCTTTGGGAGTTCCACCCAGTCAAGGTGGAATCCCGAAGCCCCTCCTAGACTTCCGTTTCTGGCAACGTTGAACTTGCCAGATCTCACGAAGTTAACTAACGACCCATTCAAGTACAATCTGGCCTGGCCTCCGGTCCCAAGTAAACTCCCTTCGGACAATCCAAAATTCGAAGGGAAGAGTGGTGAGGACCGGGGCGACCATGTAACCACGTTCCACTTGTGCTCATCGAACTCCCTGATCGATGACTCGGTTAGGTTGAGATTATTTCAATGCACCTTGACTGGTAACACGGCAAAATGGTATATAGAGTTGCCTGGGGGCAGCGTTACATCATTCGCCGACTTAGCAAATATTTTCTTAAACCATTTTCAGTTGCTTGTTCGGTATGATGCCGGAACTGAACTACTGGCCACTTTTCGTCAGGATAGGGCAACTCACATTTCTGATCATATTTAGGAATGGAGACGGAGAAAGAGGCTCATTAAAGCTGAAATCCCTCCAGAGTACCATCTCGAGTGGTTTTTGAAGTCTTTGATACCTGAGATCTCCAAGGATGTCTCCATGTTTGGGGTCTATTCTGAGGAGCAAGCCATTTTTAGGGCCCATCAATTAGAATTGATCTACTCTCAGTTTGGGATCCTACAAAAATACTTGCCAGATGCTCCTGGGTCTAAGGTTGACGTAGCTAAGCCGAAGCCAGGTCCCCACGCGGATGGTATTGTTGGG
>APFE030173528.1:0-63998 GCA_000404065.3 Pinus taeda | reverse complement strand
AAAACCAGAGATATCTAAGGTTCCACAACTTCTAAATCCAAAGTCACTACAGGACCAATACAAAAATCAAAACCCTAAAGCTAAAATCTCAATGAATTTCACTAAAACTTTCGACACTAATGGGACAAGTTCAGGTGAAGATTTTTGACAGACAACCAGTGGATCTGGGCAGTAAAGACTAAGAAAAACAAAATCTAAAGGGAAAAAAATGGATAAAATTGAAATTTTCTCAATTTTAACAGGGTACGCAGGCAGCCTGTTTAACCAAGTGCGTCCACGCTCTATGTACAAAGATATAGTGCGTACAGGTACGCACTGTGTCTAACTCAGAGGGTGCGTACTGCTGCAAAATGAAGAAAAACTAAATTCTAACTCAACTCTAAGCTAACCCACCCAAAAACACAAAGCAATCAAAAAACAAAAGAAACAAGACTCTTTTCAGATCAAAGTAATACTCAAAGGAAAAATCGAATACATCAATGGATTCCCCAGTGGAGTCGCCAATTTGTCATGCGGAAAGAGTTATTTTTGCGGACAAACCTAACCTCCCTAGGAGTCTAAGACTCTCTAGTGACAAACAAACCAAACAAGAGCAATCCTTCTCTAAACATACATTATTCTATGAGAAAACCAAGTGTTTTCCGATCTTACCTTAGGTCCAACGCTTGTTGTAGCAGTCCAGCCTTGCTGATCCAGATGAGCTCCTCCTTCACTTTAAGACCTGCATACACTAACAAAGCAAACGATTACATAACACCGGAATTCCATAAAACAAAGCATATTCAACATATAGACCAAGGAGTATATGAAACAACTCATTAACAACAAATCATTGAGAAGAATGGACTTATTTGTATTAAGGAAACAAAAAAGAAACCATTACAACCTGAGCCTTGGTGTTGTGCAAGTTCCTCCCAGGGTCCAGCAAGAGTTTTCCTTTACTTTGACAAGCTCACCCACTTCCAAATGAAACAAGAAAGGATGGTAATCTCTCCTCACAAGCTTCTACAAGGAAGTCCTAATTCCAGCAGCATCTACCCTTTGGAATGTTCAGCTTTCAACCCCCCCTCCTCTGGCCCAAGACCTGTATTTATAGTGTTCTAGAGGAGGTTATTCAGGTCCAACATCAATGGGATACTCCCTCTTTTGGATGGGGTAGCTCCTCTCTTGATGGGATAAGTTCCTCTTTCATAGGGATGCATGAACCATCGAGAGGCGCTCAATACACGTCAAACAATCTTCTAGAATGATCTAGAAATGACCACAAGTAACTTTTTTAAGATGAAACTTGCACCTTTTGACCTTTACAGGAGTACACACCCATCCCTTGACTTACTGAGCGTACAAGTACGCAGGTACAATGAGCTTGGGATGCGTACACGCAGGCAAGGTAGAGGGAACCTACGTACCCAGAGATAAACATGATTATTAATGACTTTCTCTCTTTCTTGAAGTTTGACATGGAGAGCAGAGGTATAAGGCTTGACAAGGAGGATAATATGACTGTTGATAGAGCCATATTAACTGCAGATAGTCATGGTGACAAATTTCAGTGTAACATCCCCTTAGGAATAATGCTAAGCTTATCGATGAGTATGATGACGTTGTAGCCAGAAAACTCATGAACCCTAAGGAAGAATAGTTCCTTAATGTAATTTTATTAATTCTTTTGACATCCCATTGCAGGATGCCCCTATATATTTTGGAGAAGGAATTCTAGGATCCTCAACTTCAATGTTTCATTGAAAGACTAGAACCCTAGTTTCAACATAAGTATAATATCAGGCCCAGAAAGGATGAGATAACTTAGAAGGAATATTCTCCTCAACCTCTCCCAATTAAGGAAAAACCCATTTTACCTCCTGAACCGAATATTGTTTAAGTAGATCCACCTCTTCTCAAAAAATTTAGCTTACAAAACAAATTAAGAAGACTCTCAATTAGTATGTCATTAATTAAAGTAGTAAAGGTTCCTAATTATAAGTAGGAAACTAAATCCTTCTTTAAAAAATATCAGTAGCCACCTCAGGAGATGGGGTTGATATACATTATTAACATCCAAGATGATGCCCCTAAGATCTCTCTGGGCCCTATGGAGCATAAAAAATATAATGTGATTCCTTATTTCTACATCAGTTTGAAGATCCATGACTAGAACCTTCACAAATACATGATGCACTTTAGTTCTTCCAACAAATTTATCCCTAAAGAGATGATGGATAAACTCATACTGAATATAACCCGAGAATATCATGATCTATATTCCTTTGATTCCCACAGATTCAAGTGTTTAGTTGTGCTTAAATATCTAGTGCTAGTCATGGCTCAAGTCCCAGTCAAAAGCCTTTTCATGGATGTAATCATCATTGATGTTCCCCCGAATTACGGGATTCTCCTATCCAAAAGCTAGGGTGAAAATCTTGAAGGATAACAGTAGATGGATCGTTTTTATGCCACCATCCCTATGTTCGAAGGAGGTACCCGCCAATTATACAAAGATTCTAGGCTATTTTTTACCATTAGTTCTGAGAAGCAACCCAAGAATTCCCCTATATATACCTTTGAAGATAATATGGGGAACATCGTTTTTGTTGTCACAGAGGAAAATAAAGTTCTTAGTTTTGGAAATCATACCTCTGTTTCTTTTCCCTTAGACCCTAATTCGGTTTGGAAAATGTGCTTCGATGGAGCCTCTTCCAAAGAAGGATTTGGTGTTGGTGTTGTTTTAATACCTCCCTCTAAAAGAAATACATCCTTTTCAATCAAATTAAACTTTGAAACCACTAATAAGATAACCAAATATGAAGCCCTAGTTCTCAGTTTAGAGATGGCTCACAAACTTAATATTCAAAATTTATCAATATATGGTGACTCATAATAAGTAATCAAGCAAGTGACGAGTAAATGCCAAAAAAAACATCCTCCCTTGTGCGTTTACAGAAACCAAGTTTTGGATCTGGTAGATAATTTATTTTCAGCTATCAACTTCACCACTATTTTTAGGGATAAAAAACAATTAGCAAATGCTCTTGCCATTATGGAAACCACCTTTATTCATTCCTATGAACCTAAAATTAAATTTGAAATAGATCTCTTCTATAGGCCCTCCATACCTGAAAATGTAAAAAAATGGTAGTTATTCAAAGAGGACCAAGAAATTATGATATTTATTCAACTAGTTGATGAATTTTTAGGTCATTGTATAGATGAAGATGAAGGCATCGATAATAAACAACCAAGTACTCCCCCCTTTAAAAACCAATGTTGGCGAGCACGACGTCATTCAGCTAAAAAATAATTACATTCCTAGAGGGTTGATTCCTTTAGAAACTATCTTCGACTATAATGACACTATTGCCAACCCATCTCTTAAGGCTCCAAATATGGAAATAGAACCTATAAATATTCCCCTAGCTACTAATGCTGAGATGGTTAATATATCAAAACTAAAAATGCCCCATGTTAAAGATTGGTACATTCATCTTCTTTCAAAATATACAGACATCTTACCTTGGTCTTATGATGACCTTAAATCCTACAACCAAAGTATAATAGAGCATCAAATTCCTCTAGAGGAAGGAATTAATCCTTTTAGGTAGAAGCTTCGTCACATTAATCCTCTATTGCTCCCTCCTATCGAGAAAGAAATAAAAAATGTTTTAGATACAAAGATAACTTCCCCTTATGTTATTCTAATTTGGTAGTAAATTGGGTTCCCATTAGAAAGAAAAATGGTGAGAATGGGCTCTGTATAAACTTTAGGAATCTCAACCGAGACTCACTTAAGGAAAACTATCCTCTCCCTAAAATAGATTTTATTCTCCAGTGAGAAGTTGGCACTAACGACATTTCTATGATGAATGGGTTCCCTAGTTATAATCATATATTTTTCCATAAGTATGATATATATAAGACTTCCTTCACAACCCCCTAGGGTACGTTTATGTATCCAAAAATTCCATTCGAGTTGATGAACACTGGAGCAACCTTCCAAAGGGAAATGGATATTTCCTTCACTGATGAGAAATATCGGTTCATAGTTATTTATCTAGATTACATGACTACATTCTCTTCTAGCAGTCAGCAACATCTCAAGCATCTAAGTAACTTTCCGCAAATGTCATAGGTTTGGTCTATCTCTAAACCCAAAGAAAATATTTCTTTGTTATGACCAAAGGAAACCTTCTTAGACACATTGTGTCACAGCATGGAATTAGAATTGACTCAGAAAGGGTGTAAGTTATCCAGGCTATTTCTCTACAGCATACAAAGAAAGAAGATTAGGGATTCCTAGGGAAAATCAACTTTTTAAGATGGTTAATCCCTAATTTGACCAAAATAATAAAAAATAGCACATGCATGCTGAAGAAAGGTAGTGATATTAGATGGGATGAAGAGTCAAAATATTCCTTTGAGAGAATTAAGACAACCATTATGGAGGCCCCTTTCCTAATTAGCCCTAACTACACGAAGAATTTTATAATATTCCTTTTTGCCTAAAAGTATACCATTTTTTTTGTCCTGCTTGAGAAGAACCATCAAGGATATGAGAAACCAAAAAGATTATTTAGTAAGGCCCTTCACCACGTAGAACTCAAGTAATATTATAGAGAATAAAGATTATGCCCTAGTTAAAACCCTGAAGGATTTTAGGGAATATATTTTATGTCTAATTCTATAGTTTATCTTTCGCATCCTACTATAAGAAAGATACTCTTACAACAAGACGCTGAGGGAAGAAGGGGGAAATGGATTGGAAAAACTCAAGAATATAATCTAGAGCTTAAACCCATAAAAATCATTAATGGGAAAGGGTTAGCCAAACATTTAACGGAGACCAATTTCGATGCACTAGGCATCAACCAATATGCCTTGGAGAACTCGGCACAAGATGGGGAAGGTCAATAGGATAAACAATCATGGTTGCTACTACCTCTTTCAGACCCAACTAATTTTCATCCTAATTTCTTGTCATCTGAATGGTAAAGGGACATCATAAGTTACCTTCAAACCATGCATTTGTGTAGTTCCTTGGGGAAAGCTACAAAACGTTCACTTAAATTAAAATCTATAAATTATTGTATTGTAGATGGGAGATTATATTGGAAGGATCCAATAGGATTTTTTTTTGAATTGTGTTCTTCCTTCTCAAGTTGACTACTTAATTTCTCAACATCACGATGGGGTTTGTGGGGGACATTTTTCGTGGCGAGCCACTTCTCATAAAATCTTAAGGAGTGGGATTAATTGGCCTACCCTCTTTTGAGACTTAAACAAGAAAGTGAGGGCTTGCAAGCAATGCCAATTATTTTCTGAAAAGAAAAACCGTGTTGCATTAACCCTCAAACTCATTATAGTGGTAACACCTTTCTCTTAATGGGGCGTAGACTTTATTAGAGAGTTTCATCCTCCATCCATTGGCCAATTCCGTTAGATTATTACTACCACTGATTACTTTAGGAAATGGGTCGAAGCCACCCAATTAAGGAAGATTAATGATAAGGTAGTAATGTAATTTTTAGTAGACAATATATTTTCTCGCTATGGTTGTCCTCGAAATATTATAGTAGATAACGACAAACCCTTTTGTTCAGATGTTTTTCAGAAATTTTGTGATAATTATGAAGTGAGGTTAGGACATTCCACAACCTATTTTCCTCGGCGAAATGGGTTGGCTAAATCCACTAAGAAGAATATCATTAAAATTTTGAAAAAATCCCTGCATTCTAAGAAGAGTATTTGGCACGTAGGTTTAAAATACGTTGTTCGGGTTGACAGAATTACCACCATAAAATCTATCATAGCCTCACCTTTTCAGTTGGTCTATGGCCTATATTTTTTCTTCGCATTATACTTCAGAGAAAAGAGAAAAGAAGAAGAAGAAGAAGTTATGAATACTCTGCAAGATGCTATTGAAGAGCCTAATGATTTGCAAAGGTGTATTAACCAAATGATTCAGCTACAACAAGAAAGAGAATTGATGTATGAAATGATAAATCAACATTAAGAAAAGATCAAACAGATCTTTGATAAGCATGCTAAGGGTAGAGTTTTTCTCCCTAGAGACTGGGTCCTCAAATGGGAAGAGAGAAATGAGGAACCAGGAAAATAGAGAAGGTTCAATAACCTATGGCTCGGTCCATTTTTAATCGAGAGGGTTGAAGGAGAAAATTATTTTTCCTGTAGGAAATTTTAAGGGGAAGAAGATGGTCGTGCCGTAAACAGATAATTTCTCAAACATTTTATCACCTACTGAGTTTTCATTTTCAAATAAATAAAATAAAAATAAATAAATAAAGTATTCATATAAAAATGAAAATAAAAAATAAAAATAACATAAGAAAAATGAATGGAATAACTATAATCAAACGAATAATAGAAAGAAAATGTATCATTTGTTTATATATTTAAATCTAACAAATTTCTAAATAAACTTGCATGATTCAGAAACGTAAATGAATGTAAGGGTTAAATAAAATTGAACAGCATAATCTCGAATCGTCTCTTTCACCATTGTTATCAAGTAGCAGAAATTTTATGTTTTGTCAGCTTTTGGTAATTCATGAATGGTTTGTAAGTGTAAACGACTTTAGGGTCATGCGAGTTACATACAAGGACCAGTCCAATTCCATCTAATCCCATTACCCAATGTATCTGAAGGCCACTATTTATCTACACATTTTTATAAAAGCCCGACGAGGTATATTCTGTGTTGGAATCATTCTTATCCTCTGAGCTGTGAAACAGATTGTTCTCCTCTTACGCAAGACACTGCTATCACTAGTTTGTTTCTCACCAATAATTAACCTTCCCCCTTAGGATGGTTCATGTTGGCAATCTCCATCGAGGCTATGAACGTTTGCTGGCAGCAGAGCAAGATCAGTGGTACCAGAATCTCAGTGCGTAACCTAACCATCACCTCAAATTGTGGCTTTGTGGGGTATGCTAATGACTTCGTTGGGGCTATGAAAACTCACTAGCAGTGTAATGAAATTAGTGGCACTGGAATTCTCCAGTGTGGCTTCTTCCCATCATTTTGCCAAAAAAATTAAATACATGACGATCTAGATAAATAAGAACTAAAGGTAAACCATACCTATGGGACAACAAATGACTCCACCAAGGCTATGGATGCTTGATGGAAGCAAAGTGACATTTGATGGTAACTACTATGGAGGGGTGTCCTTAAAATATTATGGTTCAACGTTTTCAAGCCTAGGCATCTGTTTATTGTAACAACTTAGTGCCCTTGCAAGCAATCTAGTTATGTAGACACTTATTAAACCCTCAACCGACTCTAATCACATCCCCACTCGACCACGTGCCACTGAGTTTTGGTGTCTATCACTAATCCCATGTATATAAGTTGAATTATGAATTATTCATTGATGATCAAATGCAAATCAGCCATTTGTACCACACACACATATATAAAGGTGAAAGATAATAAAAAAACAGTTAAAAAGAATAGTAAAAAAATATTTTTGTAATTAACTACAAAAGAATCATTTGTCTTTCTAACTGAAATTATGCTCCTTATGCAATGAAAATACAAGTTCATATTCTTCGCATCATAATTAATTTAAACACCTGTAAAAAATTATTCATATGGTATCTTATTGTTTTCATATACATATAAGAAGTATGTCCTGAAGATAACATTCGTCAAAAGGCTATAAATCAATCCATATGGTCCCTAATTATACCCTTTTTATAAAAATACCTATTCCAAATATATTCTTCTCAAATTTACATTCCACTTAAAGTTAGGTTATTTTCATTAGCGTAATCTAGCTATCTAACACCTGAATTATCTCTTTCTCATAACTGCCATAACCTACAAGACGAGTGTTTCCCATAGCCACCCATGCCCGAAAGCCATGAATTCCCTGACAGATGATAGGCAGAAGTGCCAAATTGTCTTCAATACAAGCTATCCTCTCTTCCATCGCTTCTAGTAAGCATATTTCTTTGTCAAACTTGTCATAAATTTTCTCCCGCTCCACTATTGCTCACACCTTCCACCGCAATCAGTAAATCTTATCGCAAGAAACAAAATAATATCACGTTTAGCACAATGACTTAATTATATTTCTCTAATTAGTTTGCGTTGTCTCAACATTAAATTTTTCACTTTAATCCATAGCATCGTAGACATCACCCTCATGTCATATCTATACGGATCTATCTTATCGAATATTCCCCCCCATCAGTTAAGCTTGAATCCATAACCCAACCGAAAGGAAGTTAGTCTTTGTTCTTGGTCCTTTGCAAGGAAGAAAAACCCCCATAAGGAGCCCATGTTAGGCACTCAAAAATCCCATATCCTTTAGAATTTTATTACATAGCTAAATTTGATCAGATATATATATATATATATATATATATATATATATATATATATAGATAGATAGAATTAAAATGAATTTTAGGTAATCATTATTGAATGCGTGAAACTGAACGATAGATCTCCACTAGGTGGAATATCAACAATTATAACATGCCTATCAAATTTGATGATGCCATGGTTTTAGTGTGTTACCAAATTTTCAATGGGTTTAGCCATAGTTCGAGTTACGAAGAATTAGCTGGTCGATCTGAGATAGAATAGTTGATCCATCAGTGTCACACTTAAACTAGCATAGGAGTTAACAACAATCTTCCCATCCGATTGATCTCTACCATCTGCTTCGAGTTGATCGAACGATCACTACGTCTCATCGCATGAGAACTTGCACAACCGTTACAGCCTTTATTCCAGCTCGATGTAATCCTCGTTGTTTATTTATCACATATCTAAGGTGGCCACATCATAATTTTCACACAATATAACTATTTGACATTGTGCAAAGAGAGGTCCCCTCTCTGCTCGGTTGGTTTGTTATTCAATGGTTGAATGACATATGTCTACAACATTGAAATATCCTTGTAGTTCCCATTTAACCTTAATTTTTGCCATTTTCTTGTTAGGATTCGTTCTTGTATGTTCCCTTGAGAAGCCAACCCATGAAGAAGGCCTTATGCTAGAAGCTATGTTATTCTACGTGGTAAGTCACCCAGGCTCATCCTATTATCATTAATCAATGATTCAATTATAGAATTATACCATGTTTGAGTTATCCTGGAAGGAGGCTCTGGTTAAGGAGAAGTTTGAGGTTTAGGACATGAGAGTAGGTCTCACAGAAATACTTACAATTGAAAAAACCCTCACCCTCTCCTCTTCCGAGTCTAGAAATAATTTGTGTTTACTAAAGTCTATATTTTTGCATCCAAATTTTCCTCCAGTTCACTTTGACTCCAATTCAGTTCAACTATTAGTTGTGCAGTATGACCATGACCACCAGGAATTCTTCTTTAAGTCTAGACGTAACCTTTTCTCAAACATGGATGGAAAAAAAGTCTTAAGGATGCTAGGGATTCATGCCCAGGGAATCAATATAACTGAGAAGGGTCAGGACCGCGAGTTCATTATTTGGGCAGAGGGTGACAAGCTCGAATTCTTCATGACCTTATTCAAAAAAGTAACCCTCGAATTCAAGTTACACTTTCCTATACCAACATAGTCCCTCGTTCCCTTCTATCAAACTCTAACCTCTCTTTTCTCGGACATATTTGGTTTGATCAGTGAAACCAAAATGGATGAGTCAATTTTCTTGGCTATACAACTTATTACACTTTCGCTTGATCTTCAAGCAATAAATTTTCCTAAATACTTGACTCGGTCCCTTACAGTTGATTTATCCACATTTATTCTTTTTATCTTGTGCCACCATTTTTCATACCTCGTGCACCTCGTTCCTTTTAATTATCCTTCTTATTTTTTATCCGTTAGGCTTATTATTAGTACTATAAATGTTGGGAAAAATACTGAGAGGCGTGGTAAATTATTATTTTCAAATCAATCATTTTTCATTTCATATTCTGATTTCTATACGTCACTTTATTGAAAGGAACCCATGTCTATACGTGATTGTTCTTAAGACAACTAGCGTACATCGAGTAAACTTGTGTTTCAGTTAATTAATCAAATGTTTGTCTTCATCCATTGCATCGGTACTTTATTAAACATTAGATAGACAGTAACCATGTGTTGTAAGAATAAAATAAACTATCACACGTAAGAAACACACATGAACACTAGGATTTAAGGTGGAAACCTAATGTGGGAAAAAAACATGTGTTGTTGTCATCTTTGTCTTCTTTTTAATATAAATAAAAACATTTTTACAATCTTGTACTAGTGTAGACTCATACCAGTATGTAGGAACCCACCTGCAGAAGGCTACAACCTTCGCTCGCTCTCAAGCTCCTACTAGAAGGGAGCTCCAACCCCCTTGCTCTTGTACTAGTGTAAACTTATACTAGCATGAAGGCACCCACTTGCTGAAGGCTACAACCTTCAATCGTTCTCTATCTCCTACTAGAAGGAAGCTCCAGCCCCTGGCTCTTTTACTAGTGTAAACTTATGCTAGTACAGAGGCACCCACCTACTAAAGGCTACAAACTTCTATCATTCTCAAGCTGCTACTCGAAGGGAGCTCCAACCCCCTAATTTAATAATAGATACTACTGGCAGGAAGCTTCGACTTCCACAATTCTGGGGACAATGTTTCATAAATTTCATACTAAATCCACCTGCTTCAACACATCATAACCTGTAGGCCACGTTTCATCAAATTTTTACACTGGACCCATTACGAACACTTAAGCTAAATATCAATAATTAAACTATAACTCATCCCTATAATACAATCATCAATCTCTGACACAATTGAATCTACCAATCAATGAAACCGAATCAACTGAGACTTAATCAAAACTCAACCAATCGACTAGAATAGTCATATCACTATAACCAGAGCAAAAAACTGAACTTAGAATACTGCATCAACACATAGAATCAACTGCAACCCTGATTATTCAAATTCCAAAATGTATATGCTACTACACTTAAGGAAACCCGCGTGTATACACGCTTTTCTGTAGAGCAATTTGCATATAGATCTTAATATGCTGAAAAATAAAAACTTGTCATTCTGAATTAGACACAGAGTTGAACAGAGATATTCTAAAATATTATGTTATCTTTCAGAACCCTCACACATTCAGCAACATTGATAATCTTTTCAAACAATTAACATGTAACGAAATCAACTTCATCATTCAATGAGTTCTACTTCAGACATTCAACCCAGATGAACATGACAACATCATTGATAAATAATAGAGATACATAAGCAATGATAATGTTGAATAGTAATTTATGAATAGAAACACTTACTTTATATACACAACTTTGAAGAAACAAACATGTGTGTATACGCGACTTCACCAAGACCAGCCTATGTATAGATATGCAAATTTGGACCTAAAATTCCGCAACTCTTAAGAACTTCAGAAAGACCAGCATCATAATATTCAAAGATAAAAACATGTACCAATATGTAGATTTAGTTAATCCATGAGAATATCACACAATGGAAAGTCATTTCAGGCCTCATGATCCTGATCCATGATTGTATTCATCAGTGCATAGTTCTTTCAGATCTATTGGATCTTATCCATCATCAAACTTTTAGGTGCATACTTAGTTTACATCTAGAAAAACATCTAAAACCAATAACATGCATATTTTCTTTAGATATAACTATTCCTAATATTTCCATCACTTTCACATCTTCCACATTTTGATCTTCGCCACCTTATATAGTTTAGCTTTTTTCCAATACAACGGGTCAAAACTGCACTAGTGCCGGTGGTAATTTTTGACGCAATCAATATCATTGTTCCAGTCATTACTATGGTCCAATACCATGGTAAATAACCCATAGTATTTAGAATACCATAGTGTAGAAACCGTACGTGCCTTTACTACTTTAAACTCGTGTGTATACGTGACTTGGCTTAACAGAACCGCATATAGTTCTTGAACTTCCAACTTTATCATACCTCTACCTCTGAACTGCCATGAATTTTTCAAAACCTATGTCACATCCTGTTTATACCTTTAGTAAGTAGGTTTTCATCAAGCGACAACTAATTAGGCAGGTTTCCATTTATCAAATAGGTTGTCATCAAGGACAACTGATCAGGTAGGTTTCCATCAAGGACAACACCTAATTCATAATGCTAACAATCTCCCCCTTTGGACTTGATGGCAACCACTTTGGTGTTTGGTCACCACGACCTATAAATACATAAAGTCAAGCACCAAGATTTTAAAAACATCAAGCTACTCTCCAAACACCAACCCAAACACCAAGTTACTCTCCCCCTTTGGCATCAAGGGAAAAGGGATGACCATGTTGAATGAAGACTTCCATATCTAAACTGTTGAATATTAATAATAAGCATGCTCCCCCTGAGCACATGATGAATTCTCTGATCATGCTCCCCTTGAGCACATGCCGAAATCGCTGATGGATGTACAATGAAGTACCTGACATTATGACTCATAGAACGTTTTCTATCACCAAAAAATTACATCAACCACCCAATCATAGTGGGTTTGCAGGTTTGACATCATTATTACATCAACGTCCCAAACACAGTGGGGTTCCAAATTCATCATATGTCTAAAAGGACTTCACCACAATATTCCATACATGGGTGAATTTTACAATGAGTACATCATAGGTATTTATATGACCTTTACATCAAATGACATTTATAACAAAGACCAAAGACCTAAAAAAGACCATGATAGTTATCAACAACTATCATACACCATATATGATCTGCACCATAAGCATCTATCAGTAGCATTAAGGAAAGCAACATGTATATGTCCATCCTCAATTCAATGTAGATTTAATATCATCAACCCATGAATAAGTTTGCTACATATATATTTTCAGATATATATGCTATCGACTCATCCTCTTGATCTTATGAAGATCAG
This sequence comes from Pinus taeda, assembly GCA_000404065.3. Classification (NCBI taxonomy): domain Eukaryota; kingdom Viridiplantae; phylum Streptophyta; class Pinopsida; order Pinales; family Pinaceae; genus Pinus; species Pinus taeda. The sequence goes on along the minus strand of APFE030173528.1, from coordinate 51,097 downwards.
CTTCCTCTTTTTCCTTAGTAGAAAAAGCCTTAATCTATGTTGGTAAAAAACATAGCCATTCATGAATCAACTAAGCACATGCCATATCTCCAAGCAGTAATGCTTATATCTTCACAAAACCATTCACATCATATCATATACATGTGAAATTCCCATATTCCTCATCCAAGACCACAACATCGTCATCAAATCATCGTAGCAAGAACTACATGTTCTTTCCATAACAATCCTCAATATATCAACTATGTATCATCAGTAAGGAGTTTTCTAACATCCCACATTTGATAAGCATCAACCATGAAAATCAACATATGTGAGAACCAAGCCTACCATCATAAAGTAAGATAGGAAGAAGTATTCATCATCCCTTATCATCATCATTATGTGACTAAGTAATCCATGTCTTCATGGAACCTGCAATAACATAATCCTCTTGGACAATTTTCTTCATACAAGAAGATATTTTATACAACATCATTTACCAATATGAAACTTAAATAACCATCCATGTAATCCTTATATGTAATGTATCCATCAGAGAGATAGAAAAATGTATCTAGCTTCTCATAAATGAGAAAAGAAAACCTTGTGCTCACAATCATTTGTCAAAATATACCATGTGAGAGTCAAGAATAATAGGAATCCACATCCATAAATGCACCATATGATATTTATGCATCAACAAAAGAATCATCTATAAATTTGATAAGTAGCATCAAAACAACAATGTGACTGAAGAAAAATGTATCATCTGTGATTTCATCATAGGCAACCCATGACTGCATCACAACATTGTTATGCAACCAACTCACAAAATAGAAGAAAAGATAGATCAATGCCTTCAAAATACACCTCTTTGAGGGGGAAACCTCCTTTATATTACACAAATGAGAAATTCTTGGATGATACAAATGACAAAACCTCCTTTCTATATATACGAGCCTAAGGGGTCACAATATACTCAAATCCGACATAACAATAATAATATAAGGGCACAATAATAACAATAGTGGGCTTCTATGGGGCACAAAAATAACAATATTGGGCTTCTATGGGGCATAATAATAACAATATAGGGACAATAGGGCATGAAAATAACAGTAAGGGCTACAATGACAATAGTAATGGTGAAATCACTAGTATTATAGGGAGATAACAAGCATGATGCATCATTTCAACACTTCAGCAACATAAGAATCATCACCATTTATAAACATAATTACATACCAAGGACTTCTAAAGAAAACATAATGCCCACAATGCATTATTAGAAGCATATAAAATTCTCCCCCTGAACCTATGTCAATTGTTCATTGTTATATTTGATCATTTCATATATTAGTAAGAATCATCAAGGCATCATCATCAACTAGTTATACATCAAGTCATCAACAAATTATGAGGGCCAAAAGCACTTCTAAATAGCATCAATGGACTGTAATCATCAACCATCAAAACATAAAAGATAATTGCTAATTGATTGAACCATATCAGAACCTTTTCTTGAGTTTGTCCCAATGTTTCTTCATCAAACCAAAGTATCTGTGACTATGCAGTTTATAACTCATGTATATATGTGTCTATACTTCATGAAACTCATGTATAGAAAGTGAAATACTGAAATTTCACATTTTCATCTCCCCCTGAGTCTGTTTTGACTGTACCTATGCATTGTTACTACACTAGAGCCATTGTTAGTATTATAAGTAGCATGAAAATAAAAAACAACCATGGGAGTCATCACATGTATTACTTCCCCTAAGATTACATATCACTGATCTTGAGGACCTGATAATTTTTTTCATAAGGTCAAGTACCTCTCACCACTTCTATAGTCAATGTTATAAATATTCATTTAAGAATAGGAGACTGCCCTGAGCACCATCTTCTTTGATTCTTATCTCCATTCATGTGATGATAACGTTGACTATCTATGCACCATTCATTTTCGTCTTCAAATGAGAAGAGAGCAAGACCACACCTTATCTGATCTTCCTTTTATTACTTATTGGTGGCTACATCTTTTTCATATTTTTTTATATCAATGTTCTTATTTGGTTTCTTACCATATTGTCTATGACAATCCATAGACTTTTTCCTACATTGTTTTTCTACATTCCCAAACTTGTTACAAGCATAACATATTATATGTTTCATATTCCTTCTATTACAATCCATGGCTTTGTGACCAAACATATTGCAAGAAAAGCAATATCCCTTAAAGTACCTAGAAGCTAGTGATCTTTCAATGAGACAGTTATTAACTTGAAACAATATACTTATGCAACTAGTTGCAACATGTCCAAAATTATGGCATATAAAAGATTCAATATTATTAATCATATGAAAAAATCGATTAATACTTCTATAGTTAGCAGTAAATAATTTCCTTTGAAGAATTTCTTTCCTTGGTTGTTGATGGGGCTGACTTCTTATCTCCTTGTTGAGCATTGCAGATTTCACATTAGAATTCCTTTCCTCAACTTGTGAGCTAGATTCACCTTTAACAATTTCATGAAAACCAATACCATATTTGATGGTAGGATATGATTGAATACAAAGAATATTATTCAAAATCTTAATATTGTCTTTAAATCACAAAAATTTATCCTTTTCTTCTAATTTAGCATTTAGTATATTTACCTCAACTTGATATTGCTTTTCCATTTTTAGATACTACTTCTTCATGATTTCTTCAACATTTCTTCCTTCCTCCACTTCTTGTTTTAATTTCAGAATCTCATTTCTTGTTCTTCAAATGCTTGAAGTAATTCTTTTTTGTAGTTTTTAACCGTGTACAGAAATTACCTCAATACAAATTCTGCATATGAATTCTAAAACATAGAAAATAAACAATGCGAGAGCATAACACATAAAACACATATACATAAAGATTTTCCCTGGATCCCAAAACTGGGACTACTAGCTTGATTTTTTTCATTATTGTTATAGACATTTTTGGGCACTGCAACCCCAATCATAAATGTCCATAAACTAAGGGCTCCTAAGTCCCTAAAAGTGTTGCTTCACTACCTAAAGGAACAAGGTCAGTTGATTACATCATCTCCCAGAAGTTCTCCATAGAAAACTTCTCAGAACTGGTCAAAACTAGACCATACAGAATGCCTAGTGTAGAGGGTGCGATGCATACTACCTTCCCAGTGTAAAAGGTGTGATGCGTACTAGATGGCCCCTCTGTGGGGTGCGATGGGAGAGAATGGACAAATGGCAGAGACAATTTTCGAGGTGGAGGATCATAGAATCTTCCAGAAACTTCCCCTCCGACACTTGCCTCTCTGATTTCGCCCAGGGATGAGTAAGAGATCATCAATATCCAAGTGGAATCAAGAACTATCAGAGAGAGGACACTAATCAAAATCCCAAAAGCTGAATCACTCCCCTACAATCATCTATATATGGATCCATCATCACAGAGATCTAGAGGCGGGAATATTGTATCTTGTAGGGAAGTGTTGTTGGTTTTCTGGTGTAACATCATAGCGTTGGGTGATCTAAACTTTACTTGAGGTCAAGAAGGGCTTTCTTGCTGGAGGATGATGCTGGTTTAGAACAATTGGTTGTAATCCTCTTGCTATTCTTGATATTAATAAATCTATTCAAATTTTCCTCCGCATTCTTGTATGTTTGATTATATATATGCATTTGTGTGGTCAATACATATCTGGTCCTATGTTGTTTACGACTATACATCTATGTTCTTCAATAGTATTATGCTGCTTTGATTCCACAGGTGCTCTCTGAAGCTGTGTAGACAAAGAAGGAGTGGCAAAGATCTATCGAGAAGGAGAGGAACCAGGCAAGGAACTAAGCGCAAGACAAAGGTTGGTATCCTTTGTTCTCCTCTTGTCTATTTTTCATAAAGGCAAGCGAAAGTAGTTTTAACTTGTTTGTTTCTAAGATAGCTACCAGTCTTAGTAGGAATAGTAGCTCTAAGTGGACACTATTCCCGGTAACAAAATGGTGACTCCACTTGGGAGCGAATAGATTATTTGCTGGTCTATTTTTGTTTGTTTTATAAACTTACAGACGGAGCCTGAAGTCAAGCTAGCTAGCCTTCGAACTGCATTTGATATGCAAGTGCAAAGTAGATCAATGCTGCTTTAGTCTATCTCTGGGTTTTGTTTATAAATTGAACAATCAATTTGAAAATACTCTAATTTCCCTAGTGGTGGCTCTAGTAACCTCCTTAGATCAACCCCTGTGATTTATATTTACTGAACATCACTTACTCGGCCTAGATCCCTGAAATGAACTAGAAATTGTGATCAAAGACTGGATAAAAGTCTCGCACTTGTACCATCACACCCTCTCTTCAAGGCAGTCTATATGCATCGCACTTCCCATGTGCAATAGGTGAGATGCATACTAGATTCCCTGTGTGACAGGTGCAATGGTGAGAGAAGGTTGATTTTACCTTCAGACTTTGGTTTTTCTTCACTCTTTTCAGATCTATTAAGGAGTTTTGTTGTCTGTGGTCAGTATATCTCTATGGAAACCCTCTTCTCTTCCATCATTCCACCTCCATTGTGCAAAGAACTGTAAGTGTTTTTATGTATTGTGCACCATTTTCAGTTCTCTTTTACAAAGAATTAGCGTAATCAGACTGTCGTTTCTTGATCTGAAAGTGTCGTAAGTGTAATTTTTGGTCATAGAAAAGAATCCCATTGTTCTTTGTAGTCGATTGTATTGTTACTCTTTTATGTGATTTGAATTAGTAGTTTTTCAAGTGTCGAAAATAGTTTTCATTTCGAAATCGCAAAGTGTCATCCTTATCTTCAATTCATTTTGAAAAGAAATTTGTTAGTATTGCCGCTTTGGAAAATAATTCAGATTTGCACTTAGCATTCTTCTTGTCATTCATACATTAAGAAGGCCGAAAAACAAATACATGCATGTGCATTTGCATTTAGACTACTTGGTTTGATTTAGGACAGTGCATTTAGTGTGTGCTCTGTGCTCTTTGTTGAAAGACACTTAGTTATCTTTCCTTAGTAGATAGGATTTTCATTGCCAAAAGAAGATTAAACAGTTGTTTATCATCTTAGACTACATTTTAGGAATTGTATACACATCATGTGGTGAACCTGAAAGGAACATTTTTAGACAAGATCAACTATAAAATAAATTTAATGAATCTAAAAACGCTTTGGAACCTAACGCACAACATTTAGAAGTATAGGCTAGAGACGTATTTCGGCGTTGTAAAACCTAGTAACTATTGTTTTCATTGTTGGTTGGGTGATTCCTCCACTTTGAGATGACAAGTGCCAGTACGGACTTGTGCTCCCATGTACCATCAAGTATATATTGGGAGACCACAATAGGCTATATCCTTTATCCTTAGGAAGCTGTGTCTGCTGCCCTATCGATTGCAATGCACTGAACACGACATTCAGGAAGATTGATTGCCGTACCGTAAAAAGTATTCTGCATTTTTGTGACTGGTTTGGTAATCCATCTACCTAGATTTCCAGAGAAGTCTCTTTCATTCCTTTTCAGACTCCTTAAAGGAAAAGTTCCATCTGAGCACTTGTCACTTTAGGCTCATTAAAAATCGAAGGCGACTAGAGTCATATTTTTTTTTCCTCGATTCTTAAAAATTGAAAAAAACAAGTTGTGTCAAAGAACCTAAAATTCATTTAATTCCAAAACATTTTCCCCTTTTTATTTTGAGTTTATCAAGTAATCCGCAATCATGGAAGAAATTCAATCAAAACCCCGTCGTTCGCGCAGACTTACGAGTCAACTGTCGTTGACTCCAGAAATGAAACTATTCCGGACAAAGAAAACTCGTTTGACCGGATCAAAGTCCCCTAGGTTAGTTGGGGCAAGTACTCCGACATCCTCAGAGACTCCGGTGACTCGGAACATTTCTGGTATGCCTGCCTCTACAGAAGAAATTCCGCAGCAACAAAAGGACATTACAACTGATCCTAGTGTGACGGTAAACACTTCTATTCCTGAACTGGCTCCATCTACAACCGATTTGGAAGGTTTTACTCCCCAAACGTCTATTACTATAGAAATTATATCTTCTTCGGCACCAGAAATAGTTTATGGACCTGACGGTCTACCTCTTCCTCCTGGATTGATTGCCATAGAAGAGATTGTGGAAGATCCTCCATCTAACACTCCCACGCAATTTGGAGCTAGGATCACCCTATATCCTTCTTCATCAGAAGTTATTCTCCCACCATCGAAAGCTCCTGAAGAATCACTAAGGAATCTATTGGATAGGCTTAATATGTCTGAACAATCGTCGAAATCTAGGACTGTGTCATCCAACACAGCAGCGACAGAAATTCCTGCTGCTACCCCAACAATGTTCGTCGGCATGCCATCTGTCCCAACTAGCTCTCAATCACTGGATGGAGTCCATCCAGGGGCTATTTCGATAGTATGGACTGTTCCTGTTTGTTCGTCCGGAATTGTATTTGAAATCTCTTATGTTGAGTCTCGACAAATTGATCCTTCACGGGGTCAATTTGGGAAAACTGGTCCCAAAAGGCAAATCATTCCTTGGAGTATCGAATTACCATCGTATGGAGGCCATATACCCTTTCATTGCCTTCTTCAGAAGGACAACCATGCGAGAGTTCACAACAAAATTATGTTATGCTGGAATTACAACTAGCGGTTGGGTGCCAATACTGCCTCAACAACCAAGAGTTGTATACTCAATGCAACAAAGTTTGCCTATGACAAATATCCCCACTACGCCAGCTATTGTGGCAATGTCGCAAGTACAAGTGTTGCCAGTTGTATGCCAACCTCAAGTTTCTCAGGTTATAATGCAACAACCCCTTGTAACTACAACATGACCGCAATCAGCAACTAGTGGAATGACACAGGTTCAAACAGGGACCATCACCCCCCACTCTTGGTCAAACAGTCGGTACTGGACAATAGCCAATGGCTTCACAACCATGGTTGGTGCAATACCAACAACCGCAATTCCAACAAGCTTACCAAGGATATGAGAAACAAGTCTTTGCAAGTAATGGACAGTTGTATAATCAAAACGGACAATATCAACCATATGATAATGGTTATGCCCATCAACCTTACCAAACTTACTAGCATCAAATGCATTATGCTGGTATGCAAAGACCAACTACTCAGGCAATTCCATCTTATCCTGGGTATGCGTCACCAAGCTTGAATCAACAGTTGCCTTTTGTGGCAACTTTAGAATTACCAGATCTAAATTGACTAACAAACGATCCAATTGCCTACACCCCTTGGTGGCTAGCGATTCCGAATAAACTTCCATCTAATATTCCTAAATTTAATGGAAATCCAGGTGAAGACCCGTCGAATCATGTGATGACCTTTCATCTGTAGTGTTCATCCAACACCCTCAATGATGATTCTATCAGACTTCACCTCTTTCAGCAAATGTTAACTGGTCCGACAGCAAAATGGTATATCGAATTGCCTAGAGCTTCGTTTGATAACTTCAGTACCCTAGCCACAACCTTTTTAACCCATTTTCAGTTACCTATAAGGTATAAAACAAGAACTGAGTTGCTTACCAATTTCAAACAAACGACAGCCACTCACATATCCGATCATATTCATGAGTGGCGACGTCGTCGTAGAATGGTAAAAACATACGTTCCTGATCAACTATTGGCTGAATGGTTTATTAAGTCATTTTTACCTTCCATTACAGAATATTTGGCAAAGGGAGGAGTCGTCACTGAAGAGCAAGTTATTGCTCGTGCACTATATCTAGACTTGATCTATACTCAGTCCGGAATGCTCTACGATAAAATCCCTGATGCTCCTAGACCGGAATTTTCCATTCCTCCCCCTCGTAAATCAAACAAAGACTCTCACGCTGGCGATGGCGTGATAGGTATGACAAGCACTAAAACCGTAAAGGCTACGTCCAAAAAGGCCCGTACATTTTCAATTCAAAATGCGAATGAAGAGATTCTAGCCTTGGAAGTAAATGTCGTATTGACAGACAAAGGAAAAGAACCTAAGCAATCAAGAGGGAAGAAGAAAAAGAAAGGGAAGAAGAAGAACCAGGAGGAGTCGTCTCCTGAAAAATCTTCTGCAAACCCTTCTGGGGATAAGAAGCCAAGTCATCCATGCCTAATATGTGATGAGGATCACTGGACCAGAGAGTGTCCATATAAAGCTGAACTTAGAAAATTCTTGAAGAGTTCAAAAACTTCAGTTGTATTGACTGATCCGTTTCTGAACCCAGGAACAAATCTGGTTGCTGGCAAAAATGCTTCCCCGTCCCAAGTGCTAATATTTTCAGTTTCAAAGCAACTGAATGATGCTCTCATATCGACCAGGAATAAATATTACGGGAATCCAAAGATGTCGAACAACAAGGATAATGATCAACCTAGTAGTTCGACAACAACTTTGACCAAAGTTGTGCCACCCACCATCCCTGATTTAACAATAAAACTGCCAAAGGGAGTAGTACACAAATCGACATTTAATCCTCGTGCCAGAGCACCACAACATTATAATATAGTGGAGGATCTAGCCCGATCACCTTCCGCGATGTCGACACTTGAGGTACTGCAAAATTTCCCATCCCAAAATCAGGCTTTATTATCAACAATAGGTGGGATTGACCCAACAGATTCCAATCTTGTGTCCTTTAACCACAAAGGATATGACCCTCAGTTACCAGCTCAACTAGCTTTCCTTATTCAAGTGAAAGCCCTCAACAAAACTGTTCATAGAACAATTATTGATGAGGGGGCATCCACATGTATTATGTCGATGAGTTGCTGGAAAAATTTAGGGTCTCCAACCTTGTCGTGATCATCAACGACATTAAAAGCATTTGATGGACGAACATACACCGCATATGGGATATTAAGTAACTTGCAGGTCGAACTGGGGGGAAAAATAGTAGAAATTGATGTTGAAGTTATGGATGGAAACCTCGATTACAACATCCTACTAGGAAGGCCTTGGATATATGCCATGGCTACCGTTGTGTCGACCTATTTTAGGAAGATTCCATTTCCTTTCCAAGGAGGAATTATAATTATCGACCAACAAACATTTCTCCCCAACAGTTCACAAGTTACGGGAAGCATTCCGATGATCCATGGAAGCCCTAATTCGCTTCAAAATATCGGAGTAGGCCTACTAAAAGACCCCACATTAATGGGAACTTTTACCCTACCGCCCCCCTTCAAATTGGCGGAAATGGCTAAGGTAGGAACCTGCAATATGATATCTTATATTCAAAAGATATTAGAAAATGATATCAATATGGATCGTCTGCAGGTATTGCCACTAAGCCCACTAGAAATATTCTAGCAATCAATGTTTTTGGCATGGGAGGCAAACCAATATCAACGCTCATCAAGCGTTTGGATAAATAGGTCTAAGGAATATGGCACCCCTTCAAATCCTTGGTCGCAAGTACACTCTACAGACGAAGGAATCATTCAATCGATGATGATTGACGGGGAACCATGGGAAGATTACCACCATCGTTCCCATCTTCTGAATTGGAAAGAAGATAGTTCCAGTGACCTAGATCATCCCTCAGTTTTTGACTTTCTGTCAAATACTGTAAATACGGTGGATTCCAAGTGAAATCTATCCAATATTGAAGAGACTATCGCCATAAATTTCTGGACCAAAACAGATGTTGTAGAGAATATTCATGTCGGCAAATCTTGTTATTCTTTAGAACTGGAAGTATATAGCACTCTCTTTCGCGAATTTAGAGATGTCTTTGCTTGGTCATATGATGAAATGCCAGGCATTGACTCGAGCATAGTTGAACATGAGATTAAGATGTATCAAAATGTCAAACCGGTATGACAATGGCTACGACAGGTGCATCCCAAGAAAGTCATTGCCATCAAGACGAAAGTTGAAAAACTCGTCCATGCGGGTTTTATTTACCCGGTTCCTCTAGCCGATTGGGTATCGAATACTGTTCCTGTAATGAAGAAACAAGGAACGATTAGAGTGTGCGTCGATTATAGGGATGTAAATCAAGCTTATCCAAAAAAAAACTACCCTACACACTTCATTGACCAGATAATTGACGAATGCGCCGGATGTGAAATCTTCTCATTTATGGATGGATTTTCTTGGTATAATCAAATAAATAACCACCAACAGCACCAGTCAAAGACTGTGTTTATTTGTTCATGGGGCACATTCTCATATTGCAAGCTACCCTTTGGTTTAAAGAACGCAAGAGCAACATTTCAGAGAGCAATGAACTATGCTTTCCATGACATCAAAAACATCACTCAACCATATCTCGACGATCTTCCAGCTCATTCATGAAAGCGGACCGATCATCCGCACCATTTGAGAGCGATTTTTCTACGTTTCCGACACTACAAGATACGACTCAACCCGCACAAATGCATGTTTTGTGTTATTTTTGGTCATTTACTTGGCTTTGTAGTCTCAAAGGACAGGATTCGGCTTGACCCATGTAAGGTTCAGGCAATCATTGATTTGCCTCCACCTTCAAATTTGCTTCAAATTCAGAAGCTCCAAGGGAAAGAGAACTTTCTGAGGGGGTTCATTCCAAATTATGCTGAACTTGCTAAAGGTTATTCTCATCTATTGAAAAAAGAAGTACCCTTCATTTGGGATCAGGATGCGCAAGCTTCCTTTGATACTTTAAAACAATCCCTAATAAAAGCATCATTAATGTATGCTCCTGATTATCAAAAAGACTTTAACCTATATCTGGATGCAGCAGATACAACCATAGCAATGGTTTTAGTTCAAGAAGATAGTGGAATTGAACATCCTATATATTATTTAAGCTGAAACTTAAATGATACAGAAATGAAATACTCCTACATTGAAAAGCTAGCCCTAGTAGCTGTTCAAGCGATACAGAGATTTCGAAACTACATCCTCTTCAGAAAAACTACCATTTTATCAGATTGCAACCCCATGACTTATATATTGTCGCGACAATTTCTTGGGGGAAAATATTCAAAATGGATAGAAATTTTACAAGATTTTGATCTGGAATCCAAAAAATCCAAATCAAAGAAAGCCCTGGTTTTCGCGGAGTTACTATGTGATCTCCCATCGTCGTCCAACGATCCAACATCCGAAGAAGCAATCGTGGACGAAAATTTGTTTTTGATATCTTCAAGCAATCCATGGTATGGAGATGTAATCATCTATCTAAAAACCCAAAACATATGGGTCTAATACCTCACACTCCGAACAATGACGGATACGATACTAAGAAAAAGACTACGTGATCGTCAGTGATACGCTTTACCGTCGTGGTATCAATATAGTTCTGTGGAGGTGCCTCACCCATGAGGACGCTGAAAAAGTCCTAAATTTTACGAGCAAGATACTTCTGGCCAACAATGTTCAAAGATTTCATAATCGTAGTAAGAAGTTGCCATGCTTGTCAAATCTTCGATAGCAAAACCAAAAGACCACCCGCACCTTTGCAACCAGTAGTTTATGTTGGACCATTCACCAAATGGGGCATAGATTTCATGACATGTAACCCCACCTCGACCGGGGGGCATGGGTATATCATAGTCGCAGTAGACTACTTTACCAAATGGGTCGAGGCAATGCCTACATTAAACAACAGCGGTGAAACGGCTGCCCTTTTCTTTTTAAATCACATAGTCTCCAGATTCGGCGTTCCACAAGCCATAGTCACAGATCATGGATCGCATTTTCGCAATCACATGATGGTTGAATTGGCTGCCAAACTAGGACTGTCCCATGACAACTCTACTCTGTATTATCTGCAAGCTAATGGATAAGTTGAGGCAATCAACAAGGTCATGAAGCGCATGTTGCAAAGGATGATTGGAGTCCATAAACGGAGTTGGCACCTGATAATGTACTCAGCCTTGTGGGCATACCAGACATCGGTGAGAAATGCAACTGGGTTTACACCTTTTCAACTAGTGTACGGTCTGGAAGCAATCTTACTAGTTCAGTGTGAAATCTCGTCCCTCAAGCTCGCAGTCGACCTTCTCCCCGGAACTTCCGAAGAAGAGGCTCATTTCTTAGAACTAATCCAATTGGATGAAACCCATCGTGATGTAGCTTTGGCTAACGAAGCCCATAAGAAATGAGTCAAAGCACAGTTCGACAAAAATGTCAAACCTCGTGTCTACTCAGAAGGTGACCTGGTCTTACTTTACGACCAGGAGTTTGATAAGTTGGGAGTAGGGAAGTTCAAATATTTATGGATGGGTCCCTATATTGTTAAATGTGTATGAGCAAAAGGAGCCTATGAGTTGATGGACTATGATGGGATTCGACTGGCGCAACCCCGCAATGGGTTGTACCTCAAGCATTACTATGCTCAATTCCGCGTAGTAATCCATATGCTTCTGTTAGTTTTTTGTTTTCGCTAAGGGTAATTATTTTGGTTCGGTAATCAACTTTTTGCATTTGTTGCAGATGTTGAAATTACTGGAATCATTCATTTGATATGCCAATGGAGCGAGTCGTAATACGCAGAACCTATCTTCTGCGGCCTGGGCCATCTTCGATCCTAGCGGTGAGTTAGTGATTTTCAGAGGGGTATGTATTGGTCGGTCGACGAACAATATTGCTGAATATAGCAGGTTGATAGAAATCCTCTCCAATGCCATCGCACATGGCGTATGCTGACTTGTTGTCAGGCTAGACTCACAACTCGTCATTCTACAACTCACTGGTATTTATTCTGTATGAAATCCAACCATTTATTGCATGTTCCTAAGGGTCAGAATTTTGGAAAGACAATTCGATTTCATTCAATATCATTATATTTCTAGAAATTTAAACAAATTGACAGACTCATTGGCAAATTATGTGTTAGATAGACATTTGCGACATTTATAAAAAGAAGCATTTCATCAATATTTGCAACAGGATCACGTAGCTTAACCGAAATAAAACTCCGAAAATAAAATATATATATATATGACTGTTTATGGTTTACACATAATGTTCCATAACCAAGACAAAATCGGTCATATGACCCAAAACTCAAAATGCTAGGGGGCACCCTAGTCTAATGATGCTGGTGATAACAAGTCACCGCCTATGCAATCATGCGTAAAAGCCTAGTCCATCGACTTGGCACGCCAACAGTATGTCGCTGCAACTGTAGGGGCAGCTCATCGGTCCTCACATCCAGAATACCAAGGGTGAGACCCTCGACCTGATCCTGTAATGCTGAAAGAGTCTCGGCCACATCAAGGTCGCGGAGGATAGCCCTCCCCACAGCCTCTCCTGCCAAACCGGCAGCTAGTTCTCTCCGGCATACTGTTGGTCGAACTGGTCTGATATCTGCATGAGCACATGAGTTTTTATTATTCTTGATCAAAGAAAGCATTATAAAAATAATAAACAGAGATATGGTCAAATAATTTACCCATAGCACCCCATTACTCACCAATCGGCAACACCAAATTCGGGTCACCTCGGAAATCCATGCCAGCATCTGGAAACTTGGCATAAACCATCTCCTGACGATCAAACCACTCGAAGAAGGTATCAAAGAAAGAAATATGAGGCTGGCGAGCATGTCGAGACATGAGGTCAACCCATCTCTGTATCCGTTGCTCAGTCGGTGGAGGTAAACCAAGTGAGATGTACTGCGCCTGCAATAGCGGGATCTTCTCCAAAGCGAAAGCGGTCAAAACAGAACCATAGCCGAAATTCCTGGATCTCCCACCTTTCACTTTGATCATTTGTTCTTTCATCACAAAGAGTACTGCATCACACCAGTTGAACACCTTCGGTTCAAGGCATTCCAAAGCATACTGCATGTAAGACCTGTTAGCTATGTGAAGAACCGCACTACCAGCCAGTCTAGCAAAAGTGAACAGAATGGTCCTCAACAGCAAGTCAGTGACATCTAGAATGTTAATATTGCTAGCCGTACTCGGTTGAGATCCCTCTCTGCAGTGCCGGTGAATATACTCTCTCACGGATTCCCCCCGCGGGCAGAACCTGATAATGAGAGAGGGGCACCATGCCTCAATAAACCGGTCAAAAAATAGATGTCCACAATAGTCAAGGGGATAGATTTGCCCCTAATCTGGAACACCTGGTTGGTAGGATCCCAGGCATCGAGGAAATAGTGCAACAAGTTGATTTGTTGTCTCATGCTAGAGATGCAGAAAAACTTTAGCAGGCCACAGCTCCGCAATGCAGTTACCATAATCGGATCATGTAAAGTAGCCGTGTCCTCTTCTTCATGCTCATGTTCCCGCCATGTAACGACCATTTTGCCTCGATGAATCTCTGAGAAACAAAAAAGAGAAGAGTCAAGGCCCTGATTTGGAAAAAACAAGCAAAAATTCCATAAGAAAACAGTGCAAAAACTTCCCTCCTTGCACCCATCGCACCCTACCAGTGTACTGGGGGCAATGCATACTAATTTTCCAGTGACAAGTCTAGTATGCATCACATCTTTCGATATAGAAAGGGTGCGATGGGACCAGGGAAAATTGTTCAAACCCCAGAGGCTCAGCAAAGCAGGGAAACATGCTCAGAATTCAAAAAGGAAAGGATGCAACTGAAGAGCACAAGTTTAGCTCCTACCTGGTCCAGACGGCGCCAAGAATCATCCATAGAATCTCCTGGAAGTAGCTAGTGAAAACCAGGGAGGAAAAGCACCTACAGAACTCCAACAAGCCAAGTTCAAATGAAATGGTAAAATGAGAGGTAAAAGTCACTTTTAAATTACTATTCACATAATTCAAGTAAAGTATTAGTGTTCTTAGCTCATTTATCAAGCATATGTTTTCATTTCTAATCGGTTTGATGAAGCAATTGAACAGGTAGTACAATATTTGAAAGAACAAAATGCTAACGGTGAATTAAGGAATCAATGACCATTATCAAGATCAATTTTAATGCGGAATTCAAGCTCGTCAAAAATTAAACATAAGCAATGAGCAAATGTTTCCCCGAGAGTTTAAGCTCATTAAAAAATGAACCAATCCCTGGTAAATAACCATTGTGAATGCATTATCATCAGCTTTTGAGCCTTGGTCGTGTTCTCATCATCACCTACACTCTGTTTTAGCCGATCATACACCTCCATTTGATTGTTTACCCTTTTGAGGAACATCTGCAAAGAGTGATTCTGTTAGCCATCCTTGTGACACTGCCATTATTGGAAAATTCCAAACCTTACTTGGAATCAAAGACTGGATAAAAGTCTCACGCTTGTACCATCACACCCTCTCTTCAAGGCAGTCTATATGCATCGCACTTCCCATGTGCAATAGGTGAGATGCATACTAGATTCCCTGTGTGATAGGTGCAATGGTCAGAGAAGGTTGATTTTACCTTCAGACTTTGGTTTTTCTTCACTCTTTTCAGATCTATTAAGGAGTTTTGTTGTCTGTGGTCAGTATATCTCTGTGGAAACCCTCTTCTCTTCCATCATTCCACCTCCATTGTGCAAAGAACTGTAAGTGTTTTTATGTATTGTGCACCATTTTCAGTTCTCTTTTACAAAGAATTAGCGTAATCAAACTGTTGTTTCTTGATCTGAAAGTGTCGTAAGTGTAATTTTTGGTCATAGAAGAGAATCCCATTGTTCTTTGTAGTCGATTGTATTGTTACTCTTTTATGTGATTTGAATTAGTAGTTTTTCAAGTGTCGAAAACAATTTTCATTTCGAAATCGCAAAGTGTCATCCTTATCTTCACTTCATTTTGAAAAGAAATTTGTTAGTATTGCCACTTTGGAAAATAATTCAGATTTGCACTTAGCATTCTTCTTATCATTCATACATTAAGAAGGATGAAAAACAAATACATGCATGTGCATTTGCATTTAGACTACTTGGTTTGATTTAGGACAGTGCATTTAGTGTGTGCTCTGTGCTCTTTGTTGAAAGACACTTAGTTCTCTTTCCTTAGTAGATAGCATTTTCATTGCCAAAAGAAGATTAAACAGTTGTTTATCATCTTAGACTACATTTTAGGAATTGTATACACATCACGTGGTGAACCTGAAAGGAAAATTTTTAGACAAGATCAACTATAAAATAAATTTAATGAATCTAAAAACGCTTTGGAACCTAACGCACAACATTTAGAAGTCTAGGCTAGAGACGTATTATGGCGTTGTAAAACCTGGTAACTATTGTTTTCATTGTTGGTTGGGTGATTCCTCCACTTTGAGATGACAAGTTCCAGTACGGACTTGTGCTCCCATGTACCATCAAGTATATATTGGGAGACCACAATAGGCTATATCCTTTATCCTTAGGAAGCTGTGTCTGCTGCCCTATCGATTGCAATGCACTGAACACGACATTCAGGAAGATTGATTATCGTACCGTAAAAAGTATTCTGCATTTTTGTGATTGGTTTGGTAATCCATCTACCTATATTTCCAAAGAAGTCTCTTTCATTCCTTTTCAGACTCCTTAAAGGAAAAGGTCCATCTGAGCACTTGTCACTTCAGGCTCATTAAAAATCGAAGGCGACTAGAGTCATATTTTTTTTTTTCTCGACTCTTAAAAATTGAAAAAAACAAGTTGTGTCAAAGAACCTAAAATTCATTTAATTCGAAAACATTTTCCCCTTTTTATTTTGAGTTTATCAAGTAATCCGCAATCATGGAAGAAATTCAATCAAAACCCCGTCGTTCGCGCAGACTTACGAGTCAACTGTCGTTGACTCCAGAAATGAAACTATTCCGGACAAAGCAAACTCGTTTGACCGGATCAAAGTCCCCTAGGTTAGTTGGGGCAAGTACTCCGACATCCTCAGAGACTCCGGTTACTCGGAACATTTCTGGTATGCCTGCCTCTACAGAAGAAATTCCGCAGCAACAAGAGGACATTACTATTGATCCTAGTTTGACGGTAAACATTTCTATTCCTGAACTGGCTCCATCTACAGCCGATTCGGAAGGTCTTACTCCCCAAACATCTATTACTGCAGAAATTATATCTTCTTCGGCACCAGAAATAGTTTATGGACCTGACGGTCTACCTCTTCCTCCTGGATTGATTGCCATAGAAGAGATTCTGGAAGATCCTCCATCTAACACTCCCACGCAATTTGGAGCTAGGATCACCCTATATCCTTCTTCATCAGAAGTTATTCTCCCACCATCGAAAGCTCCTGAAGAATCACTAAGGAATATTTTGGATAGGCTTAATATGTCTGAACAATCGTCGAAATCTAGGACTGTGTCATCCAACACAGCAGCGACAGAAATTCCTGCTGCTACCCCAACAATGTTCGTCGGCGTGCCATCTATCCCAACTAGCTCTCAATCACTGGATGGAGTCCATCCAGGGGCTATTTCGACAGTATGGACTGTTCCTGTTTGTTCGTCCGGAATTATATTTGGAATCTCTTATGTTGAGTCTCGACAAATTGATCCTTCACGGGGTCAATTTGGGAAAACTGGTCCCAAAAGGCAAATCATTCCTTTGAGTATCGAATTACCATCGTATAGAGGCCATATACCCTTTCATTGCCTTCTTCAGAAGGACAACCATGCGAGAGTTCACAACAAAATTATGTTTTGCTGGAATTACAACTAGCGGTTGGGTGCCAATCCTTCCTCAACAACCAAGAGTTGTATACTCAATGCAACAAAGTTTGCCTATGACAAATATCCCCACTACGCCAGCTATTGTGGCAGTGTCGCAAGTACAAGTGTTGCCAGTTGTATGCCAACCTCAAGTTTCTCAGGTTATAATGCAACAACCCCTTGTACCTACAACACGACCGCAATCAGCAACTAGTGGAATGACACAGGTTCAAACAGGGACCATCACCCCCCACTCTTGGTCAAACAGTCGGTACTGGACAATAGCCCATGGCTTCACAACCACGGTTGGTGCAATACCAACAACCGCAATTCCAACAAGCTTACCAAGGATATGAGCAACAAGTCTTTGCAAGTAATGGACAGTCGTATAATCAAAACGGACAATATCAACCATATCATAATGGTTATGCCCATCAACCTTACCAAACTTACTAGCATCAAATGCATTATGCTGGTATGAAAAGACCAACTACTCAGGCAATTCCATCTTATCCTGGGTATGCGTCACCAAGCCTGAATCAACAGTTGCCTTTTGTGGCAACTTTAGAATTACCAGATCTAAATTGACTAACAAACGATCCAATTGCCTACGCCCCTTGGTGGCTAGCGATTCCGAATAAACTTCCGTCTAATATTCCTAAATTTAATGGAAATCCAGGTGAAGACCCGTCGAATCATGTGATGACCTTTCATCTGTAGTGTTCATCCAACACCCTCAATGATGATTCGATCAGACTTCACCTCTTTTAGCAAATGTTAACTGGTCCGACAGCAAAATGGTATATCGAATTGCCTAGAGCTTCGTTTGATAACTTCAGTACCCTAGCCACAACCTTTCTAACCCATTTTCAGTTACCTATAAGGTATAAAACAAGAACTGAGTTGCTTACCAATTTCAAACAAACGACAGCCACTCACATATCCGATCATATTCATGAGTGGCGACGTCGTCGTAGAATGGTAAAAACATACGTTCCTGATCAGCTATTGGCTGAATGGTTTATTAAGTCATTTTTACCTTCCATTACAGAAGACTTGTCAAAGGGAGGAGTCGTCATTGAAGAGCAAGTTATTGCTCGTGCACAATATCTAGACTTGATCTATACTCAGTCCTGAACGCTCTACGATAAAATCCCTGATGCTCCTAGACCAGAATTTTACATTCCTCCCCCTCGTAAATCAAACAAAGACTCTCACGCTGGCGATGGCGTGATAGGTATGACAAGCACTAAAACCGTAAAGGCTACGTCGAAAAAGGCCCATACGTTCTCCTGAAAAATCTTCTGCAAACCCTTCTAGGGATAAGAAGCCAAGTCATCCATGCCTAATATGTGATGAGGATCACTGGACCAGAGAGTGTCCATATAAAGCTGAACTTAGAAAATTCTTAAGGAGTTCAAAAACTTCAGTTGTATTGACTGATCCGTTTCTGAACCCAGGAACAAATCTGGTTGCTAGCGAAAATGCTTCCCCGTCCCAAGTGCTAATATTTTCAGTTTCAAAGCAACTGAATGATGCTCTCATATCGACCAGGAATAAATATTACGGGAATCCAAAGATGTCGAACAACAAGGATAATGATCAACCTAGTAGTTCGACAACAACTTTGACCGAAGTTGTGCCACCCACCATCCCTGGTTTAACAATAAAACTGCCAAAGGGAGTAGTACACAAATTGACGTTTAATCGTCATGCCAGAGCACCACAACATTATAATATAGTGGAGGATGTAGCCCAATCACCTTCCGCGATGTCAACACTTGAGGTACTGCAAAATTGCCCATCCCAAAAGCAGGCTTTATTATCAGCAATAGGTGGGATTGACCCAACGGATTCCAATCTTGTGTCCTTTAACCACAAAGGATATGACCCTCAGTTACCAGCTCAACAAGCTTTCCTTATTCAAGTGAAATCCCTCAACAAAACTGTTCATAGAACAATTATTGATGAGGGGGCAACCACATGTATTATGTCGATGAGTTGCTGGAAAAATTTAGGGTCTCCAACCTTGTCGTGATCATCAACGACATTAAAAGAATTTTATGGACGAACATACACCGCATATGGGATATTAAGTAACTTGCAGGTCGAACTGGGGGGCAAAATAGTAGAAATTGATGTTGAAGTTATGGATGGAAACCTCGATTACAACATCCTACTAGGCAGGCCTTGGATATATGCCATGGCTACCATTGTGTCGACCTATTTTAGGAAGATTCCATTTCCTTTCCAAGGAGGAATTATAATTATCGACCAACAAACAATTCTCCCCAACAGGTCACAAGTTACGGGAAGCATTCCGATGATCCATGGAAGCCCTAATTCACTTCAAAATATCGGAGTAGGCCTACTAAAAGACCCCACATTAATGGGAAATTTTACCCTACCACCCCCCTTCAAATTGGCGGAAATGGCTAAGGTAGGAACCTGTAATATGATATCTTCTATTCAAAAGATATTAGAAAATGATATCAATATGGATCGTCTGCAGGTATTGCCACTAAGCCCACTAGAAATATTCTAGCAATCAATGTTTTCAACATGGGAGGCAAACCAATATCAACGCTCATCAAGAGTTTGGATAAACAGGTCTAAGGAATATGCCACCCCTTCAAATCCTTGGTCGCAAGTACACTCTACAGACGAAGGAATCATTCAATCGATGATGATTGACGGGGAACCATGGGAAGATTACCACCATCATTCCCATCTTCTGAATTGGAAAGAAGATAGTTCCAGTGACCTAGATCATCCCTCAGTTTTTGACTTTCTGTCAAATACTGTAAATACGGTGGAATCCAAGTGAAATCTATCCAATATTGAAGAGACTATCGCCATAAATTTCTGGACGAAAACAGATGTTGTAGAGAATATTCATGTCGGCAAATCTTGTTATTCTTTAGAACTGGAAGTATATAGCACTCTCTTTCGCTAATTTAGAGATGTCTTTGCTTGGTCATATGATGAAATGCCAGGCATTGACTCGAGCATAGTTGAACATGAGATTAAGATGTATCCAAATGTCAAACCGGTATGACAATGGCTACGACAGGTGCATCCCAAGAAAGTCGTTGCCATCAAGACGAAAGTTGAAAAACTCGTCCATGCGGGTTTTATTTACCCGGTTCCTCTAGCCGATTGGGTATCGAATATTGTTCCTGTAATGAGGAAACAAGGAACGATTAGAGTGTGCGTCGATTATAGGGATGTAAATCAAGCTTATCCAAAAAAAAACTGCCCTACACACTTCATTGAACAGATAATTGACGAATGCGCCGGATGTGAAATCTTCTCATTTATGGATGGATTTTCTTGGTATAATCAAATAAATAACCACCAACAGCACCAGTCAAAGACTGTGTTTATTTGTTCATGGGGCACATTCTCATATTGCAAGCTACCCTTTGGTTTAAAGAACGCAAGAGCAACATTTCAGAGAGCAATGAACTATGCTTTCCATGACATCAAAAACATCACTCAACCATATCTCGACGATCTTCCAGCTCATTCATGAAAGCGGACCGATCATCTGCACCATTTGAGAGCGATTTTTCTATGTTTTCGACACTACAAGATACGACTCAACCCGCACAAATGCATGTTTTGTGTTATTTTTGGTCATTTACTTGGCTTTGTAGTCTCAAAGGACAGGATTCGGCTTGACCCATGTAAGGTTCAGGCAATCATTGATTTGCCTCCACCTTCAAATTTGCTTCAAATTCAGAAGCTCCAAGGGAAAGAGAACTTTCTGAGGGGGTTCATTCCAAATTACGCTGAACTTGCTAAAGGTTATTCTCATCTATTGAAAAAAGAAGTACCCTTCATTTGGGATCAGGATGCGCAAGCTTCCTTTGATACTTTAAAACAATCCCTAATAAAAGCATCATTAATGTATGCTCCTGATTATCAAAAATACTTTAACCTGTATCTGGATGCAGCAGTTACAACCATAGCAATGGTTTTAGTTCAAGAAGATAGTGGAATTGAACATCCTATATATTTTTTAAGCCGAAACTTAAATGATACAGAAATGAAATACTCCTACATTGAAAAGCTAGCCCTAGTAGCTGTTCAAGCGATACAGAGATTTCGAAACTACATCCTCTTCAGAAAAACTACCATTTTATCAGATTGCAACCCCATGACTTATATATTGTCGCGACAATTTCTTGGGGGAAAATATTCAAAATGGATAGAAAGTTTACAAGATTTTGATCTGGAATTCAAAAAATCCAAATCAAAGAAAGCCCTGGTTTTCGCGGAGTTACTATGTGATCTCCCATCGTCGTCCAACGATCCAACATCCGAAGAAGCAATCGTGGACGAAAATTTGTTTTTGATATCTTCAAGCAATCCATGGTATGGATATGTAATCATCTATCTCCAAACCCAAAACATATGGGTCTAATACCTCACGCTCCGAACAATGACGGATACGATACTAAGTAAAAGACTACGTGATCGTCAGTGATACGCTTTACCGTTGTGGTATCGATATAGTTCTGTGGAGGTGCAACACCCATGAGGACGCTGAAAAAGTCCTAAATGATTGTCATTCAGGCATGTGTGGGGGGCATCAATCTGGTTATGCTATGGCGCAGAAAATTTTACGAGCAAGATACTTCTGGCCAACAATGTTCAAAGATTTCATAATCGTAGTAAGAAGTTGCCATGCTTGTCAAATCTTCGATAGCAAAACCAAAAGACCACCCGCACCTCTGCAACCAGTAGTTTATGTTGGACCATTCACCAAATGGGGCATAGATTTCATGACATGTAACCCCACCTCGACCGGGGGGCATGGGTATATCATAGTCGCAGTAGACTACTTTACCAAATGGGTCGAGGCAATGCCTACATTAAACAACAGCGGTGAAACAGCTGCCCTTTTCTTTTTAAATAACATAGTCTCTAGATTCAGCGTTCCACAAGCCATAGTCACAGATCATGGATCGCATTTTCGCAATCACATGATGGTTGAATTGGCTGCCAAACTAGGACTATCCCATGAAAACTCTACTCTGTATTATCTGCAAGCTAACGGATAAGTTGAGGCAATCAACAAGGTCATGAAGCGCATGTTGCAAAGGATGATTGGAGTCACTTAATGGAGTTGGCACCTGATCATGTACTCAGCCTTGTGGGCATACCGGACATCGGTTAGAAATGCAACTGGGTTTACACATTTTCAACTAGTGTACGGTCTGGAAGCAATCTTACTAGTTCAGTGTGAAATCTCGTCCCTCAAGCTCGCAGTCGACCTTCTCCCCGGAACTTCAGAAGAAGAGGCTCATTTCTTAGAACTAATCCAATTGGATGAAACCCATCGTGATGCAGCTTTGACTAACGAAGCCCATAAGAAATGAGTCAAAGCACAGTTCGACAAAAATGTTAAACCTCGTGTCTTCTCAGAAGGTGACCTGGTCTTACTTTACGACCAGGAGTCTGATAAGTTGGGAGCAGGGAAGTTCAAATATTTATGGATGGGTCCCTATATTGTTAAGTGTGTATTAGCAAAAGGAGCCTATGAGTTTATGGACTATGATGGGATTCTACTGGCGCAACCCCGCAACGGGTTGTACCTCAAGCGTTACTATGCTCAATTCCGCGTAGTAATCCCTATGCTTTTGTTAGTTTTTTGTTTTCGCTAAGGGTAATTACTTTGGTTCGGTAATCAACTTTTTGCATTTGTTGCAGATTTTGAAATTACTGGAATCATTCGTTGGATATGCCAATGGAGCGAGTCGTAATACGCAGAACCTATCTTCTGCGGCCTGGGCCATCTTCGATCCTAGCGGTGAGTTAGTGATTTTCAGAGGGGTATGTATTGGTCGGTCGACAAACAATATTGCTGAATATAGCAGGTTGATAGAAATCCTCTCTGATGCCATCGCACATGGCGTATGCTGACTTGTTGTCAGGCTAGACTCACAACTCGTCATTCTACAACTCACTGGTATTTATTCTGTATGAAATCCAACCATCTATTGCATGTTCCTAAGGGTCAGAATTTTGGAAAGACAATTCGATTTCATTCAATATCAACATATTTCAAGAAATTTAAACAAA
The DNA here is from genome assembly GCA_000404065.3 of Pinus taeda. NCBI lineage: Eukaryota > Viridiplantae > Streptophyta > Pinopsida > Pinales > Pinaceae > Pinus > Pinus taeda. The sequence goes on along the minus strand of APFE030173528.1, from coordinate 27,469 downwards.
TTGACAGACTCATTGGCAAATTATGTGTTAGATAGACATTTGCGACATTTATAAAAAGAAGCATTTCATCAATATTTGCAACAGGATCACGTAGCTTAACCGAAATAAAACTCCGAAAATAAAATATATATATATATACGACTGTTTATGGTTTACACATAATGTTCCATAACCAAGACAAAATTGGTCATATGACCCAAAACTCAAAATGCTAGGGGGCACCCTAGTCTAATGATGCTAGTGATAACAAGTCACCGGCTGTGCAATCATGCGTAAAAGCCTAGTCCATCGACTTGGCACACCAACAGTATGTCGCTGCAACCGCAGGGGCAGCTCATCGGTCCTCACATCTAGAATACCAAGGGTGAGACCCTCGACCTGATCCTGTAATGCTGAAAGAGTCTTGGCCACATCAAGGTCGCGGAGGATAGCCCTCCCCATAGCCTCTCCTGCCAAACCGGCAGCTAGTTCTCTCCGGCATACTGTTGGTCGAACTGGTCTGATATCTGCATGAGCACATGAGTTTTTATTATTCTTGATCAAAGAAAGCATTATAAAAACAATAAACAGAGATATGGTCAAATAATTTACCCATAGCACCCCATTGCTCACCAACCGGCAGCACCAAATTCGGGTCACCTCGCAAATCCATGCCAGCATATGGAAACTTGGCATAAACCATCTCCTGACGATCAAACCACTCAAAGAAGGTATCAAAGAAAGAAATCTGAGGCTAGCCAGCATGTCGAGACATGAGGTCAACCCATTTCTGCATCCGTTGCTCAGTCGGTGGAGGTAAACCAAGTGAGATGTACTGCGGCATCATTAGTGGGATCTTCTCCAAAGCGAAAGCGGTCAAAACAGAACCATAGCCGAAATTCTTGGATCTCCCACCTTTCACTTTGGTCATTTGTTCTTTCATCACAAAGATTACTGCATCACACCAATTGAACACCTTCAGTTCAAGGCATTCCAAAGCATACTGCATGCAACACCTGTTAGCTATGTGAAGAACTGCACTACCAGCCAGTCTAGCAAAAGTGAACAGAATGGTCCTCAACGGCAAGTCAGTGACATCTAGAATGTTAATCTTGCTAGCCGTACTCGGCTGAGATCCCTCTCTGCAGTGCCGGTGAATATACTCTCTCACAGATTCACCCCCGCGGGCAGAACCTGATAATGAGAGAGGGGCACCATGCCTCAATAAACCGGTCAAAAAATAGATGTCCACAACAGTCAAGGGGATAGATTTGCCCCTAATCTGGAACACCTGGTTGGTAGGATCCCAGGCATCGAGGAAATAGTGCAACAAGTTGATTTGTTGTCTCATGCTAGAGATGCAAAAAAACTTCAGCAGGCCACAGCTCCGCAATGTAGTTACCATAATCGGATCATGTAAAGCAGTCGTGTCCTCTTCTTCATGCTCATGTTCCCGCCATGTAACGACCATTTTGCCTCGATGAATCTCTGAGAAACAAAAAAGAGAAGAGTCAAGGCCCTGATTTGGAAAAAACAAGCAAAAATTCCATAAGAAAACAGTGCAAAAACTTCCCTCCTTGCACCCATCGCACCCTACCAGTGTACTGGGGGCGATGCATACTAATTGTCCAGTGACAAGTCTAGTATGCATCACATCTTTCGATATAGAAAGGGTGCGATGGGACCAGGAAAAATTGTTCAAACCCCAGAGGCTCAGCAAAGCAGGGAAACATGCTCAGAATTCAAAAAGGAAAGGATGCAACTGAAGAGCACAAGTTTAGCTCCTACCTGGTCCAGACGGCACCAAGAATCGTCCATAGAATCTCCTGGAAGTAGCTAGTGAAAACCAGGGAGGAAAAGCACCTATAGAACTCCAACAAGCCAAGTTCAAATGAAATGGTAAAATGAGAGGTAAAAGTCACTTTTAAATTACTATTCACATAATTCAAGTAAAGTATTAGTGTTCTTAGCTCATTTATCAAGCATATGTTTTCATTTCTAATCGGTTTGATGAAGCAATTGAACAGGTAGTACAATATTTGAAAGAACAAAATGCTAACGGTGAATTAAGGAATCAATGACCATTATCAAGATCAATTTTAATGCGGAATTCAAGCTCGTTAAAAATTAAACATAAGCAATGAGCAAGTGTTTCCCCGAGAGTTTAAGCTCATTAAAAAATGAACCAATCCCCAGCAAATAACCATTGTGAATGCATTATCATCAGCTTTTGAGCCTTGGTCGTGTTCTCATCATCACCTCCACTCTGTTTTAGCCGATCATACTCCTCCATTTGATTGTTTACCCTTTTAAGGAACATCTGCAAAGAGTGATTCTGTTAGCCATCCTTGTGACACTGCCATTATTGGAAAATTCCAAACCTTACTTGGAATCAGCTGCTACCCAAAATCATCACTCGTTCCTCGAAAAACGAGTCTCCTTTAAGCTCTTTTCAATTGACTCACGAAATATGAAAAGATTGCCGAGCAATTAGCCTCTCCAGCTCATTAAAGTTATCAGAAGTGCTATCCATCCTCTAGATTTTAATATTTTTGGACCTAAGGGATTATTACACAAAAAGATCGAGCGCTTGTCTTGTTCGGCTCGTTAAAACTATCGAAAATTCATCCCTTTCATATTATCTTATGCTTTTTTGGACTTAAGGGATTATATGATGAAAAAGAATCATTGGAGTCTCCTTTCCGTCCCTTTCAGACTCTCTAAAATTGAAAAGGACCGAGTTATCTTTGTCGTTAAACTCGTTAAAACCGAATAGTGACAAACTTGTCCAAATGGACGAGAACGAGTTTCACTGTCGCTAGGCTCGTTAAAACATAGCGACAGGTTCGTCCGAAGGGTGAATTATAGAACAAGCATATCTTATCCTCCTCAAGCTCGACAAAAATAAAGAGGTACTAGTCAACAATGATTGGGGAAAATTGGGAAGAAAACTTGAAGAAACTTTATTGGTAGGAAGTCGCTCTTGAACATGACACTTTCACTCCGCATTTAAGTCAGGTTGGGTTGTTCCGTTCACTGGTCGTATCACCATTGGTCCATCACACCATCCATATTTGGGGTTAGTGCTACCAATCCATCATCAATGTCACCAGTATGTTCAAGAGAAGTCGCTCAGAGAATTCACGCTCCATTCTTTCATGACCACCACCCTAAACCCTGTATCATCAGATCGTTTTCACCTCCAAAATCATTTGCTCAGTTCCATGTCATAGATGTGAGATTCATTAAGACCCTCCTACGATGGGTCACTTCTTGTCGACATCATTTCATTATCCAAGAAGTCAACTTAGGAACAACCCCTTTTAGTACTTTGAAGCTTGCATGCCTCAATGGCAAGTTTCTCACTTTCGGCGACAGGTTTACATCAGTGGCCTTCGACTGGAAGATTTTGCGTGGTGTTCGACGCCAAGTCCCTTTTTCACGCCATGCGAATTGTACTGTAGTACCTTGAGGATCATTGTCATTATTGGTGATTCCTCTCATGCCTTTTAACAGCTTACATCATTGGCTGGTAATCAGGCGATGTCTTTCCATGTTCGACTCCAGAACATTTTTCACATGGATCGACTTGTACTCTGAGTGAAGATTGAACGAGTTTTGAAGACCCCGGATCTAGTTTCATCCATCTGAGTTGCGATATATTCAGGAATATAAAGACATCAAATGTACATCATTGCTGAACAAATGATCATCCAAATAAAAAGATGATGACTCTGTCTGAATCATCAGTCGGCCACACAGATGATTGTCTGTCCTATGTACATGAAAATGAATTTATAAAGTTGAGCATAGGAATGCCCGCCTCAGATAGATCATGAAAAATATTATGAAGATAATGTATTGCATTGTATCTTATTAAAGGTAGCCTCCCAGCTCAAACAAACTTCCGATCCTCATGGTAAAGCATTTCACCCGACATCAAAAGATTAACGACCTCATGCTTTAGGGGGCAACTGTTATAGACATTTTTGGGCACTGCAACCCCAATCATAAATTTCCATAAACTAAGGGCTCCTAAGTCCCTAAAATTGTTGCTTCACTACCTAAAGGAACAAGTTCAGTTGATTACATCATCTCCCAGAAGTTCTCCACAGAAAACTGCTCAGAACTAGTCAAAACTAGACCATACAGAATGCCCAATGCAGAGGGTGCGATGCATACTACCTTCTCAGTGTAAAAGGTGCGATGCATAATGGATGGCCCCTCTGTGGGGTGCGATGGGAGAGAATGGACAAATGGCAGAGACAGTTTGCGAGGTGAAGGATCATAGAATATTCCAAAAACTTCCCCTCTGACACTTGCCTCTCTGATTTAGCCCAGGAATGAGTAAGAGATCATTAATCTCCAAGTGGAATCAAGAAATATTAGAGAGAGGACACTAATCAAAATCCCAGAAGCTAACTCACCCCCCTACAATCATCTATATATGTATCCCTCATCACAGAGATCCAGAGGCGGGAATCTTGTATCTTGTAGAGAAGTGTTGTTGGCTTTCTGGTGTAACATCATAGCGTTGGGTGATCTAAGCTTTACTTGAGGTGAAGAAGGGCTTTCTTGCTAGAGGATGATGCTAGGTCAGAACAATTGGTTGTAATCCTCTTGCTATTCTTGATATTAATAAAGCTATTCAAGTTTTCCTCCACATTCTTATATGTTTGATTATATATATGCATTTGTGTGGTCAATACATATCTGGTCCTATGTTGTTTATGACTATAGATCTCTATTCTTCAATAATATTATGTTGCTTTGATTCCACAGGTGCTCTATGAAGCTGTGTAGACAAAGAAGGAGTGGAAAATATCTATCGAGAAGGAGAGGAACCAGGCAAGGAACCAAGCGCAAGAAAAAGGTTGGTATCTTTTGTTCCCCTCTTGTCTATTTTTCATAAAGGCAAGCGAAAGTAGTTTTAACTTGTTTGTTTCTAAGATAGCTACCAGTCTTAATGGGAATAGTAGATCTAAGTGGACACTATTCCCGGTAACAATTATGCTCCTTTCAATGTTACAATACATATTTATACATGCCGAAGCATCCAATAGCATGGACCAAAAACCATCGCGTCCAAAACCATGGACCGAAAATAATCGCGTCCAAAACCATGTGTGAAAAATCATGCACAAAACCATAGGTAGGTCCACCCAACCTAATATACGGTCCAAAAACAAAATTTTCTTGGGCACTACCCCGGACCCCATAGAGGGGGGTTACTTGCACCCCTCAAACCCCCTGTGACCCGCCCCCGCCCACTATGCAATCGGCATGATGAAGGAGGGGCTTCGCCCCCGTCTAACCCCCCGGTTAACTACGTGGGCTAGTCATTGAAAGGATAACACAACCCAAAATTCTCTCAATTTTCATTTTCTTTCGACAGGGGGCCACAATAGAGCTTAGTCATTTATCCATCCCTACAATGCTCATTGTTTCTCTACACCAAGAGAACTTCTCAAAGCTCACAAATTTTTCAATGCATCTGCAGTATTCTTCAAAGTGTCCACCTTTACTAGCAACACCATTTTATCTTCTATCATATCCCTCACAAAGTGATATTGAACATCAATGTGCTTTGTCTTTGAATTATATGCAAGGTTCTTTGCCAAGAAAATTGCACTTTCATTGTCACAGTCTATCCTTATAGCTCCTTGTACTAACCCCATACTTGAACACAATCTCTACAACCAAACTGCTTCCTTGCTTGCATGAGTGGTTGCCATAAATTCCACCTCTATAGTTGATAGTTCCACTACAGATTATTTCCTACTCATCCAATTGACTGCACCTCCAAATAGGTTAAAAACATACCCACTTGTAGATCTTCTCTGATTCAAATATCCAGCCCAATCTGCATCAGCAAAACCATGAATATCCAACACTTTGTCCAATCCTAGTCTTCCTTGGTAGCACAAACCATAATCACTAGTGCCAGGCAAATACCTGAAAACCCGCTTCACTATTGTCCAGTGCTCCTTCTCTAGTTTTGACATAAACATGCTGAATACTTCCACTGCATGTGCAATGTCTGGCCTAGTACATACCATTGCATACATCAGGCTACCGACTGCACTTTCATATGGAATGGGACATGTCCTCTTCCCCTTCTTGTGTCTTGGGACATTGTTCAACAGATAACTTTACACCTATAGGAATAGGAACCTTCACTAGTTTACAATCCTACATATTAAACCTCTGCAATATTGTCTCGACATACTTCCTCTGGTTTAACCATAGTTTCCTCTTTATCTAATCTCTTTTAATTTCCATGCCCAAAATATAGTTTGCAGCACCAAGATCTTTCATGTCGAATTTGAAGGACAAATGGGTCTTCAAATCCTGGATAATGTCTTTGTCGTTTCCAACCAACAACATATCATCCACATACAGGACCAGATAAATAACATGATCACCAATTAATTTAAAATACACATAGTGATCTGATTTGCTTCTGGTGAAGCCAAGTCCCCGTATAAATGTATCAAATTTCTGATGCCACATCCTTGGTGACTGTTTTAACCCATACATCGACTTATTTAACTTGCATACCAGTTCTTTCTTACCCTTCACTACAAAGCCTTCAGGTTCCTTCATGTAGATTTCCTCCTCCAGATCCCCATGAAGAAATTTTGCCTTCACATCCATCTATTGTAACTCAAAATGAAAAGCAACAACAATAGATAAAAGTGATCTAATAGAATTTACCTTGGCAACAAGAGAAAAAATATCACCAAAATCAATTCCTGACACCTACGAATAACCTTTTTCTATCAACCGAGCTCTGTATTTATCCACCTTTACTTCTACATTTGTCTTCTTCTTGAACACCCATTTGATGCCAATGGGTTTCCTTCCAACCGGCAACTCCACCAGATCCCAAGCCTCATTTTTGCTCTTTCCAGAGTTTTCCATCCTCTGAATCTATTGCTTCCTTCACCGTTCTAGGATCGTCATCACTAATAAATAAAGAAAAATTTGAATAGAAAGCAAATGGACTATACCTTTTTGGCTGCCTTCTTTCTCAAATTGATCTTCTCACACCCAGAGTTTGTGGCTCTTCATCTTCTTTCCTCCTCTGTTGTAGAGTATGATTCTTCCTTCTTTAGCTAAAACTCTATCTTCTCAAGTTCCTTTGGTTGGATTTCATGTTTAATAATATCTTTCACCTCAATGAACACCACATCTTGGTTGCACACAACCTTCCTTGTTACTAGGTTCCAAAGCTTATAACCCTTTAAACCATCCTTATACCCAATAAATATGTACTTTTCATATTTACTATCCAAATTGGTTCGTTTCTCCTTTGGAACATGTACATATGAATCACCTCCAAACACCCTAAGATGTGAAAGAGAGGGTTTCTTACCAGTCCATACCTCTTGTGGAGTCTTATCCTCCAACGTTGATGAAGGTGATCTATTGACTAGGTAACATGTTGTCTTCACCACATCTACCTAGAATTCCTATCCTAACCTGGCACCATTGAGCATGCTTCTCGCCCTTTCCATCAACATCATGTTCATTCTTTCTGCAACTCCATTTTGTTAAGGTGTATATGGAGTAGTCTTTTGCTGTTCTATACCACACTACTTACAAAATTCTTAAAATTCCTTACTGCAAAACACTCCATCGTTATCTGTCACCAACACCTTTATCTTCTTCATTGTCTGGTTTTTCACGAGAGCCTTAAATTCTTTAAACCTATCACAGGTTTCATATTTCTTCTTAAGGAAATATATTCATGTATTCCTTTGAGAAGTCATCTATGAATGATACATAGTACACATACTTACCCAGTGATGGACCCTTCACAGGTCCAAACACATCACTGTGCACAAGCTCTAATATATGTTTCGCCCTCTTACCACTAGAGGGGAAACTCACTCGATTATGCTTTCCATATACACAATTTTCATAGAAATTAAAATCCCGAGAGCTATTAATCATACCTTCTACCATACCTTTACCATGATGTATTCAAAGGCCCTTCTCTCCAATATGTCCAAGCCTTTGATGCCACATCATGGTCTTCTCTCCAGAGACCACTAGATGTTTTGCTCCACTTTCAAGAACCATGGAACTGTTGCAGCCATCAACAACAGTGCTACCTTGCAGCTTGTACATAGTTCTAACTCGAACTCCCCGCATCAAAACTAGTGCCCCCTGAACCATCTTGAAGGTATCCTTCTCGAACACTGCTTTTACACCTGCATCATCCAACTTGCTTACAGAAATCCGATTTCTGGCTAATGCAGGAATATGTAGAACACCAGGAAGTGTTCTAACCCTTCCACCTTGCAACTTCAACTTTACTTTTCCATGACCAATGATTCTAGCCTTCCTGTCATCCCCCAAGAAGACATCACCACCATCATATTTCTCATACTCGCAGAACCACTCTCTATGGGGAGTGACGTGAAAGGATACATCTGAGTCAATCAACCATGCCTCATGATCTACATGTGTACTTGAAGAAGCCAAATACACATCCCCACCTTCATTTAAGGTGGTTTTCGCCTCTGCAGAAGGAGCATCATCATATCCCTTTCCTTTATCAAGAGCTTTATATTTACAGTCCCTCTTGTAGTGCCCTTTCTTTCCACATTTATAGCACACCACCTTTATAGGTTTTCCTTGAGATTTAGATCTACCTCTAGATTTAGATCTCCCATTTGATGACTTATTTTTATTTTTGTTCTAGGACCGTCCTCGTACAGACAAGGCATCACCATTCTGGATATCCATATTTTTTCATCTCATCTTCTCTGTCATCAAGGTTGAGACTATTTCATCAAACTGTAAGGCAATTGCATTGCTACTTATTGCAATAACCAGACTATCCCATGAATCTAGTAGAGAACACAACAAACTGATGCACTGATCTTAATCTGAAATTTTAATATCAACATATAATAATTGAATTACCACAGTATTAAATGCATTCAGATGTTCTCTCACAGGGTCTGCATCTTTCATCCTCAGGTTATATAGATTTTTCCATAGGAACAGTTTATTCACTAGAGACTTAGATTCGTACAAAGCCCCTAACTTGTCCCACAAAGCCTTCATCGTAGCTTCCCCTGATACATTCAGCAATATTGAATCCAAGACACACAATCGTATTGTGCCCTTAGCCTTCTGATCCAACTTCTTCCATTCTTCATTGGACACTCCCGTTGGTTTAGTACCCAGATCTACTGTGATCCACTGATCTTTATCCACCAATAGATCCTCCATCTTGAGTTTCCATAACTCAAAACTCTGACCATTAAATTTATCGATCTCTATCTTTCCACTGCTTGCCATCTTCTTTCACCACCAGAATCGATCCCGCAGATCTCCCACTAAACAGGGTCTACCACAGGCCCGAGCAAAACCCCTCATCAGTAAAGTCATCCCCTTGAAGCCAAAATAGCTCTGATTCTAAATGTAGGTTTTAACCCCGTACATAAATTACCTGCATATGAATTCTAAAACACAAAAAATAAACAAATGTGAGAGCATAACACATAAAACACATATACACAGATATTTTCCCTTGGATCCCAAAACCGGGAATACCAACTTGATTTTTTTCATTATGTTCCTTTCAATGCTACTATACATATTTATACATGTCAAAGCACCCAATACCATGGACCAAAAACCATCACGTGCAAAACCATGGACCAAAAATCATCACGTCCAAAACCATGTGCGAAAAATCATGCACACAACCATAGGTAGGTCTGCCCCATAGCCCATAGAGGAGGGTTACCTACACCCCTGAAACCCCCTATGACCCCCCCGTTATGCAATCGGTGCAGCGAAGGGGGGGCTCACCCCCGCTCTAACCCCCTGGTTAACTACATGGGCTATTCATGGAAAGAATATAACACAACCCAACATTCTTCTTATTTTATTTTTCAAGATCTTCTTTTATAGAAATGACCTTAGCTTCAAGGCCTTTGCAATAATTGGTTCTTTCTTTAAGTTCCTTGGTTGTTGCATCCTTTTCATTCACTTGATTTCTTAATGATGTTACTTCATCCTACAACCTTTGACATTGATATTCCTTTTCCTTATACTTCTTCTTTATTGTGTTTCCTTCCTCCATAACCTGGGAACCTCTTCTTTGTAGGTACATTCCCTTTTATCAAATAGATCTTGTTGATCTCTAATTTTATCTGTGAGCCTTTTAATTTCTTATTCTATGATCATTATATTTCTTTCACTTTTACCAATAAGAGAAAATTCAGTTGTTTCATTGTCATATTCATTATCTTCAATATTGCGTGAACAAGGAAAGGTATCACGAGAGGACCAAAAATCAGTAATTGATAGTTCTTTTCGTTGATCATATTCATTCTGAGGTGATTCTGAATATGAATATTTTCTTCCATCTCATAGTCAATCATCTCTATCTCTATCACTATCTCGTTGAGATGTCTTCTTATTTTGATGTGCCTTTTTTTTTCTTCCTTCCCATTTTCTTGACGAATCTCCTTCAAGTGATCAAGCTTCTATGAAAGGACTCACTCTAATACCAATTGCTGGGAAAAATACTAAGGGGGAGGGTGAATCAGTATTTTCAAATCAATAATTTTTCGTTTCATATTCTGATTTCTATACGCGACTTGACTGAAAGGAACCCACCTGTGTACATGAATGTTCCCAAGAAAAATAATGTACTTCTGATAAACTTATGTTTTAGTTAATTCATCATATGTTTTTCTTCAACCAATGCATCAATTATTTATTAAACATTAGATAGACAATAACCATGTGTTGTAAGAATAAAATAAACCATCGCACATAAGAAGTACACATGAACATCAGGATTTAAGGTCAAAAACCATTGAGGGAAAAAGCCACTTGTTGTTGTAGTCTCTATATGCTTTTTAATACAAAGAAAAATGTTTTTACAATATTGCAATGATAAAGACTCACACCAATACACAGGCACCCACCTACAGAAGGTTGCAACCTTTTCTCATTCTTCGGCTCCTACTGGAAGGGAGACACAACCCACTGGATCTTGTACTGGCGTAAAATTGTACCAGTATGTAGGGACACACCTGTTGAATGCCACAACCTTCACTTGTTCTCCAACTCCTACTAGAAGTGAGATCCAACCCCCTAATATGATTATCAACTACTACTAGCAAGAAGCATTGACTTCCTCAACTCCGGGGACCATGTTTCATAAATTTCGTACTCAATCCACCTGCTTCAACACATCATAACTTTTAGGCCACGTTTCATCAAATTTTCAAACTTGACCCATTATCAACACTTAAGTTCAATATCAATAATCAAATTGTAACTCATCACTATAATACAATCATCAATCTCTGGCACACCTGAATCAACCAATCACTGAAACCCAATCAACTGACACTTAATCAAAATTCAACCAATCAACTAGAACAGTCAAATCATCATAACCAGAACATAGAAATGAACTCAGAATACTGCATCAACACCAAGAATTGACTACAACTCTCATCATTCAAATGAAAAAATGTATACACTACTTCACTTAAGACAATACGCATGTATACATGCTTAATTGTAGAGAAACATGCATATAGATCTTAATATATTGAAAATTGAACACTTGTAATTCTGAATCATACACAGAGTTGAAAAGAGATATTCTAAAATATTATGTTAGCTAGTAGAACCCTCATACAATTAGCAACACCAATAATATTTTCAATCAATCAACATGTAACCAAATTCAACTTCATCATTCAATTAGTTCTACTTCAAACATTCAACAGAGATCAAAATGAGCACATCATTGACAAACAACAGCGATATAGCAGCACTGATTGGGTTGATCAATCATTTATGAAAAAAATTTGTTACTTTATATACGCGACTTTGAAGAAAAGAACCTGCTTGTATACGTGACTTCATTGAGACCAACCAATGTAGAGATCTACAAATTTTGACTTAAATTTTTGCAGCTCTTAAGAACTTTAGAAAGACCCAGATCATAATATTCAAAGATAAGAACATGCGTCAATACGTAGATCTAGTCAATCCATGAGTAGATCATATAATGGAAAGTCATTTCATCTCATGATCCTGATCCATCATTGTATTCATCGGTGCATATTTATCTCATATATATTGGATCTTATCCGTCATCAAAATCTCAGATGCATACTTAGTTTAGATCAAACAAAGCACCAAAAACCCATAACATGCATATCTTGTTTAGATATAACTATTCGTAATATTTCCATCACTTGCAAACATTCCACACTTTGATCTTCACCACCTTATATAGTTTATCCTTTTTCCAATACACTAGTGCTAGTGCCAGTGGTAATTTTTGACGAGATCAATATCTGTTCTCATGCTCATTACTATGGGCCAATACCATGGTAAAGACCCCTAGTATTTAGAATACCATGGTGTAGAAATCATAAGCGCCTTTGCTTCTTTAAACTCATTTGCATATGCGACTTGGATTAACAAAACTTGTGTATAATTCTTGAACTTCCAACTTTATTATTCCTCTGCCTCTGAATTGCCATGCATTTTCCAAAACACTCAGTCACATCCTATTTATAGCTTTAGCAAGTAGATTATCATCAAGAGATAACTTATCAAGTAGGTTTCCATTTATCAAATAGGTTGTCATCAAGGACAACTCATCATGTAGGTTTCCGTCAAGGACAACACCTAATTCATAATTCAAACAACGAGTGTTGAGCATGAGGAAAAAAATGTTTTTCGTTGGTCTGACGCAATTTATCCCTAGTGTATTCTCCATGCATATTCACATTACACTAACTTATTTGCATACCTGTTGAGAGTTAAGTTAATAGAAGCTGATGTAAGCAGAATCTCAAAAATAAAAATAAAACCTTGAGATTGATAGAAGAGCATAGCAGTAGAGGCTAGTTTTTATTTCCTTATTACACTATCAACTTCCTATATGGATTTGATAAGAATCCTTTTCAATTTCCTATGTATGTATCACCATTATTATTTTCCTATGAGTTCCTTAGACAAAAAATGATAGTAAATGAATTGCATTTTGTTTCCAAGAAAAAGGGATCACTGTTTAGTTATCCATGTGTTATTTCTCCTTTAATTCCTAGGAATAAAAATGCAGTAGAGGCTTTGGAAAAGGAAATGTTGTCTTGTTCATTTTTTCATGGTGACCTTCGGCACTATGATCATATGGGGATCATTTCAACTCTAAAGAAGCGAGCTGGATTAGTAGCCTATGTCCATGAAAAGAGGCCAGAGGTAGAAAAGTTGGCCAATATCATAACTTCTGTTAGTGACACTATGCACTCAATCACATCTATGAGAATTGGTGTCGGGCTATACCCGACATCAACCATACTTAGCCACAACTAATGCCAGGGTAACACCGCCCGCACAAACCCACAGTATGCATTTACTCAATGATGCATCCACAACTGTCCCAGGATATTCAACTCTACAATGGAGTTAAATCTACAGACCATAAATGGTCAAGAGGCCTATTCCTCTATTCCTGTATAATGGAACCCAATCACCCCGCCAATACTTCCTCTCGAGACTATATATGAAATCCCATGTATCGGTGCTTTTATTCCATTATAATCCTTATACAAAGGATTAACACACAATACACATACTTTCCGCAGCACTTACAAGTTTAGCACCAACTTCGAGGTTAGAACCTCATCGCAACCGCCCATCGCAATGTTCGATAGTAATATATATATATGCTATTTACCTTCCTCCTACTCCGATATAAGTATCGAAAGTTGCAACCACATGCTTATGTGAAAAGGCCCGCACTACCAGAAATATTAACTACTTGGGAATGAAATTCCCTTCGTTCATACCTTACGGATTTCAAAATGTATAGTCCCGAATCGATGTATCGTCGGGTCCGACAGTATAAAGTTCCTCTGCCAAACATTGATTACCCCGATGCCCGATCACCGATAGTCGGACTTCAAAAATAATAGAACTGCCTAATTATCGGCGGGTCTGCACCATTCTTTGCCCATAGCACTACTCCAACCTCCGATCGCCAATATTGCCATCGACGATATTGCAATTCCACTAAACTGCTGACCCTTGGTCCCTTTGATTGCTGATATGCGATTTAATCATGACCACTAATCTGGCCACGATCCAACGGTCTACGATTAATCACCATATCGCAATATTGCAACTCCTCTAACTATTTCCCCTTAGTACCTCTGATCATCGATATGCGATTTAATCGGGGCCGTTGATCCAACAATGATCCAATGGTCCATGATTAATCATGCCCACCCCTTGCAACCTTCCAAGGTTTATTCCAATAGATTTAAAGGGTCATTCGTCGATGCGATTTTATCTCAGCCATTGATCTAGATGATCCAATGGCTAGTGAGTGTCACTTGCACTTCTCCACAATTCCTTTTACTTAGAATTTTTACACTGTTTCTTCAATTTCTTGGTGAGTGCTTCTTTAAAGGTTTCGTCCTTCATTACTTCTACTACGCCACTCTGATGCTCTAATTCCCCTCCAAAACTAGCTCTGCTTTTCACTAGGATTCAATGATTCCTTGTGATTCATCTCTGAGTGTGTTACAACCTTGCGTACTACAGAACTCTGCCTGCATTTCATTACAGAATCTACGAGTTCATAATTCACATGAAATCAAATCATATACACTCAATTCACACATATGCACACTTAGAATCGAACTCCTACTTTGTATTAACACATAAAAGTGATTGATTACAATTGAGACTCTTGGTCTCTCTCACAGGCCTAATTCTCAACACTTGTGGCCTCCTCCCCTGCCTGTAGGCTTACATACATACATATATATATGAAAAAATTGGATCGGATCGTTGAAGGTCCGATCAATCGTCTAACAAAAGCCTAAAGCTCTACATGCATGCATACATGGCAGAAAAGCCTCCTTGAGACTTTATTCCATCTTTTCTCTGTTTTAAAACAGAAAAGCCTCCTCGGTCCACATCTATTCCTTTTATGCCTAAAAGCTCACCCTTGCTTCTAGAATCATGGAACTACTCATGTTCTTATTTATTTATTTTGAGAGCATCTAACTAAATCACACTTAAAGGCCTAAATATTACTTTGACTTGGAACTTAGGAAACTATTTCTTAAAATGCATGACCCCCTATGTCTACTATTTACAATGATTTTTCTTGGGCTGAATGCTCCTACATCAAACTCCCAAAGTAGAAAATATTCATGATCTCCTGATCATGTGTCTTCTGGTCTTGGTCTTCCTAGATCCCACACTTTGTTCTATAGCTATCTAGATGGTTTACTCCTTTGTTCCCGCTGCACTTCTGTTGTCTTTTGCTCCATTTTCTTCTTCCTATCAACCAGGTTCAACTTCTGATTGATCTTGCTTGCTGTTGCTAACATTTTCCTCCATTTGAATTGCTTCATCATCTGCTGCCATATTTCTTCAATTTCTATGTCCAGCGTATCTTTGAACTGTTCTATCTTCTGCTTCTTACTTTTGTCTTCTTCTCTGTGTTTAAGATTACTGTTGTAGTCTTCTATGTTGACTTTTCTTTTAATTGCTTCATTGTTTGGTTCAATTGCTCTTGCTTTACTTGCTGCCATTTTTGCTACCTCCCTATCTTCCTTCCCCTCTCTCATGATTGAATCATGACTATTCAACATTTCCTCCAGCAATTTAACATCTTTGTTCCATGGATTGAATTTTTCCATGAAGTCTTCTTCTTTCATCTTTACTTGGCTGCTCACCTGTGCCAAGTCTCCTCCAGCAATTGCAACAAAACCTACATTCACAAAACACTTGTTAAAATTAAAAACATGAGGCCTTGGTGCCTCTTCTTTTTTTGGCAACATTTCAGTTTGTTGCTCTATTTCCTTTTCCTCTATCAGCATATCAGTATGTTGATTCGAATTCTCAGCAGAATTCATGAGACTATCCATTATTCTCTCTTCCACACCATCTGTTCTAATGATGCCTTCCTGCTCTTGTACACTGTAATGAACTTCTCCTCCTTTAACCTGCTGCTGGTTATCTTTACTTTGAAATTGTTTGATTCCTACCGCTTCTTTACCATCTTCAAACAATCTCTACTCAATCTCTTTGATCACATACTCATACTCATTCATGCTTTTTAATGAATCTGCAAACAAATTACTCCATCTCTGTGTCTCCATGCCTACTTGAGACACATCTTCTTCTTCAGAAGCTGTAACTGCAACTTATGTTCTACCATCAAGTTCTCTCATCAGTTTCTCTAGTAGTTTAATCTCTTCTTCACACTTAGCAAGCACTTCATCACAATGCTATTTCCTTATAGCTTCATTCTTCACATGTTGTGTTATAGTATTAAAATATTGTCTTCCTTCGACCCTTGTATTCTCAAGGTATTTCTGCTATAGCAATCCACTACTTCCTTCATTCAAGAGGTCTTCTCCATCATACTCTATTCTCCTAGAGTACTCCTCCAGACTTTCGACATCTTCATAAGGTTGTCCATCCTCTTCAAAACACTTCTTTGTTAGTGTCCTTTCCCCCTTTGCTAATTCTTTTGCATAGACTTCTTCCTTCTTAACATCTTTCAGTAGATGTCCATCTTCCCTACTGTCTATCTCAACAGTTTCCATGGTTATATTCATTGTGCCTATCATCATAGTGAATTGATGATCATTTCCTATGTTTTCAGCTAACATAGTCTCTTCCTCAAGTTTGCCTTCAATCCCTGGCTATTTATCTTCTTTGAAGATATCCTCAAATGGTTGTTTTTCTCTTGCAATATCTGCCATGATACATAAACTATCAGTTTTAAAAATATAAGACCCTATGGTCTCACTCGATGGTCCAGCCATCATATCTCCTTGTCATTCTATATGAATCAAAAATTCTTCGATGGTCTCTTCTTCAATCTCCTCAAGCCCTTCACTTAGTTTCTTGACATCTTCCACCAGCCGTATATGAGATCTATCTACCTCATCTTCTTCCAGGACAGAATTTTGATTCTGCTGGTCTTTTTCCTTCTTTATGACAATATCAGCCAATTGTTCTTCACTTGCAAACATACACAAATTGTCAGATTTAAAACCATGTGACCCTTTGGCCTTACTTGAAGTTTCAGTCTTCAAGTCTTCATATTCACTATCTCCCAGAAATTCTCCTTGTTCTGGTTCAAAATGGATTCTTCCACTTCAACTTCCTTAAGTTTTCCCTTCAAACACTTCACTTCCTTTTGCTGCAGGCTTCTCTGCAACTTATGCCACTTTACTAGCTTCTTACTTAAGACCCAACCTAGTCTCTGGATTTCCTCAAGCATTCTCCTTAATGCGTTGAGTTGTTCTTTTAAATCAGCAACCTCTTTGTTAATTTCCTCTTGACTCATATTCTTGCCATTTGCCTTGGCATCCTCTTTCTTATATCCTCTACTGTGTCTTTTCTCTTAACCTCTGTTATGACTATCAGTAGTCATATTCTTCTCTTCTTTCTTCATGAGTTCCTTTGCAACAAGCCTCTGCAACAGCTAGTCCTCCTGGCTACAATCTTATCTCACTAAGCTCTCCTCACTCAATATTTTGGTAAGCATGGGTCCTCTGTCTGGAACCTCTTCTTGAGCAACACCTTTTCTCCTTCTAGGCTTCTGCAATCTCTCACTCTCTCTTGAGAACACTTTAATTTTCCTCTCTATCCAATTTCTTATTGGATTCTTTAGGTTAACTGCCACTTCTCTATAAGAGTATTCTCCTTACTCTGTCTTTAAGAACTCACCTGGTTCTTCTCTCACAGCTTCTCTTGCTATCACCTGTGCATTAGCGTAAAAACACACATTCTTAATTTAAAACAAAATATTCCTTCAAGATCTCAGCATGATCTTGTTCCACCCATTCTTCTACACTTTGAATGGCTTGTCCTCTGGTTGGTTTCTCAAGTCCTTTTTCCATCAGAACTTGCATTAAGCAATCTTACTTTCTCTTTCCTTTAAGGAATTCTCTATTCCTATTTTCTCCAATCCTCTGCTGGAATGCTTCAGTTTTCCAAGAACTTCAAAAGTTCTCCTTTTACAAATTATAAATCTGCTATGATACAAACTTCGGCTCTGATACCACTAATGGTGCCCGGCTATACCCGACATCAACCATACTTAGCCACAACTAATGCCAGGGTAACACCACCCGCACAAACCCACAATATGTATTTACTCAATGATGCATCCACAACTGTCCCAGGATATTCAACTTTGCAATGGAGTTAAATCTACAGACCATAAAAGGTCAAGAGGCCCATTCCTCTATTCCTTTATAATGGAACCCAATCACCCCGCCAATACTTCCTCTCAGGACTATATATGAAATCCCATGTATCAGCAATTTTATTTCGTTATAATCCTTATACAAAGGATTAACACACAATACACATACTTTCTGTAGCGCTTACAAGTTTAGCACCAACATTGAGGTTAGAACCTCATCGCAATCACCCATCGCAATGTTCTGTAGTCATATATATATTATATTTCCCCTCCTTCGACTCCGATATAAATATCGGAAGTTGCAACCACATGCTTATCTAAAAAGGCCCACACTACTGGAAATATTAACTACTTGGGAATGAAATCCCCTCCATTCATACCTTACAAATTTCAAAATGTATAGTCCCGAATCGATGTATTGTCAGGTTCGACACTATAAAGTTCCTCCGCCGAATGTCGATTACCTCGATGCCTGATTACCGATAGTCGGACTTCAAAAATAATAGAACTGCCTCTATAATTATTGGCGGGTCCGCACCATTCTTCGCCCATAGCACTACTCCAACCTCTGATCGCCGATATACTTTATCGCCAATATTGCCATCGGCAATATTGCAATTCCAGTAAACTGTTGACCCTTGGTGCCTCTAATCGCCGATATGCGATTTAATCGTGACTGTTGATCTGGCCATGATCCAACAGTCTATGATTAATCTCCATATCGCAATATCGCAACTCCACTAACTGTTGCCCCTTGGTACCTCAGATCGCCGATATGTGATTTAATCGGGGTCGTTGATCCAACAACGATCCAACGGTCCATGATTAATCATGCCCACCCTTTGCAACCTTTCAAGGCTTATTCTGATAGTTTTAAAGGGTCTTCCACCGCTACGATTTGATCTTAGCCATTGATCTAGATGATCCAATGGCTACTGAGCGTCACTTGCACTTCTCCACAATTCCTTTTACTTATAATTTTTACACTGTTTCTTCAATTTCTTGGTGGTTACTTCTTTAGATGTTTTGTCCTTCATTGCTTCTATGATGCCAATCTGATGCTCCAATTCCCCTCCAATACTAACTTTGCTTTTCACTAGGATTCAATGATTCCTTGTGATTCATCTTTGAGCATGTTACGCACTTGCATAGTACAGAACTCTGCCTGCACTTTGTTACAGAATCTACGAGTTCATAATTCACATGAAATCAAATCATATACACTCAATTCACGCATATGCACACTCAGAATCGAAGTCCTACTTTGTATTAACACATAAAAGTAATTGATTACAATTGAGACTC
Source organism: Pinus taeda (assembly GCA_000404065.3). NCBI lineage: Eukaryota > Viridiplantae > Streptophyta > Pinopsida > Pinales > Pinaceae > Pinus > Pinus taeda. Next base: position 7,941 of record APFE030173528.1, on the reverse strand, counting down.
TTGGTCTCTCTCACAGGCATGATTCTCAACACTTGTGGCCTCCTCCCCCGCCCGTAGGCTTACATGCCTATATATATATATACGAAAACATTGGATCGGATCGTTGAAGGTCCGATGAATCCTCTAACAGAAGCATAAAGCTATACATGCATGCATACATGGCAGAAAAGGCTCCTTGAGACTTTATTCCATCTTTTCTCTGTTTTAAAACAGAAAAGCCTCCTTGGTCCACATCTATTCCTTTTATACCTAAAATCTCTCCCTTGCTCCTAGAATCATGGAACCAATCATGTTCTTATTTATTTATTTTGAGAGCATATAATTAAATCACACTTAAAGGCCTAAATATTACCTTGACTTGGAACTTAGGAAACTATTTCTTGAAATACATGACCCCCTATGTCTACTATTTACAATGATTTTCCTTCGGCTAAATGCTCCTGCATCAAGAATCATAGAGACCACTACGTAGGTTGGTTCAAGCAATTCAGAAGCCCAAATACTTGAAGGGGATGCAGACCCTGTATTTTTTGTTACTCATACCCTTGCATCTAAGAGAAAGTAAAAGACCTTAATTCTATCTAAGATGTCATGGAAAGGGAATCCAAGGGTAAATCAAGTGGATACTGATGTATTTGAAGAGGAAATTGAACACCTGGACAAACATACCTTAGAGGAGATAAAACCCAAGGACTTAAGAATAAAATCCCTTTCCATCAAGCATACCTTTACAGAGAAGAAGCATATAATGACAACTCATGCCGAGTTAGTCGTATTCTCATGACAATCTCAATCGATTGACACCGCAACAATTAAAGATATGATTCTAGCTTATAGTCCCCAATTCATCTTTTCTACTAGCTTCAACATGAGCATTTTAAACCTTACATTCATTAAGCCTAAGATAGGGGAAAGCTAACATATGTTTTTCTCTAGGAACTCTTCATTGACTATTAACTTGGGAAGAGTGTCAAACATGGATGTCATCAACCTCCATCGACATGTAGGTGAAATTGTGGCCCAAATATTACTCGATTCAAAATATGGGAATAGGAAAATGAAAGCAATGTTCAAGAAGGTGTCTAAGCAACTACAAGTGGAATGCAAGGCGTTCAAAAAAAAAATAATTGAATAAATGATTTAGAAAATATAATCATTCGACAATCAGGCCAACCAAAATATACATGGCCTATCAAGAAGTTGCTAGAGGAGAAAGAGAAAGCGATCAAAGCCCTTCAATCCATCCTTAAGATCCATGATCATGATCCTCACGTCTTGATTGAGGCTTTCAAGGGGAAGGAAGAGGTTGAAGCTCACCTCCAGGAAATGGAAGTGGCCTTACAGCTCAAAGAAGAAGAATAATAGGATGCTCTTAAGAGGATGGAGTTTTTGACAACAGAATATTGCGGGAAAGAGGAACATTATTTGAAGCTTTTGGAGGAATATAAGGCTTCGATTGATCAATCTATTGATTCTGCCCAAACATCGAAAGTTGAATATCCTAAACTATTACCTATTTAGATAACTCATATGGAGCTAGAGATAAACTTGGCCAAAGAAGAGAAAGAAAGAGTTTAGCATAGAGAAGACAATTAGTAGAAGAAAACAATGCAAAAATCGAATAGATTCAAGTTACCTTAAAGAGGGAGAATAATGAAGAAAATTCCCTTTGGGAAGTGTTTTAGATTTAAGTATTGGGAAGGAAAATATTAGTGCAAGTCAACAATGAGATATGGAGAGATATATGGTAGAAAATCATCATAGTTAAAGCCTATGTAGAGATCCTTTCAAACCGTGATGAGGCCATAATGAAGAATGCAAGCCTAGAGGAAAAAAACCATATCGCGACCCTTTTCTAAAAGACTAAAGCATGAACACTCTCTCATTGACTTCATCAATACCTTAGAAGATGAAACCTTGTCAAAAGTAGAGCTTCCTTCCAGGGATGAATGTATCATTTCCCTATGTATGCTAAGAGAGAAACATGCAACCATCTAAGCAATGCAAGATTAAATTGAAAATATCATGAAAGAAATGAATGATTTCAGAACTGACTAGAATTATCTCAGTAGGTTTGGCATGCCTTCATTGTGGGGGGAATGATAATTGGATGGTATCTTGGAAAACTTTTGCGAGCAAATAAAGAACACAGAGTGAGATCTGGGATGTTTGGCTATGCAGGGTGATGAGGTAGTCTCTTCATATATAGTCGTAAATGACCTCTGTAGGGATTTTACCATCCTGGTCGGGGTCGATAAAATTATACAAAACCTTCCAAGTACATGATATAAAATTAGATCTCGCCGGGTAGTGGTAATTACTAAGTATAAGAAGTTCCCTAGTTGTCTACTGCAAAATGGGAAAAAATCACTAAATTGAAGAGACATTTTAAATGACATAGTGTGAGGGAGAAGGTCTCTTACACATCACAAGTTTTCCACCTAGTGCAGCCGATGTAGTTGGTGATGGAACAACAAGATTACTGGAGTGAAATCCCACTAAGTACCATGCAAGCGCCAATTGTTAGGATGTGTGGGGTTCATTCATTCTCTCCTACAGGCTTGACGAAAAATATCAAGTCATCAAAACTATGAAGGTGACAACATGAATATTCATTCCATTTGAAAATTAATTTATCTTATTTTAATTTGAATTTGAATCTGTTATGCTTTAGACAATTTCCAAATAGTTGCCTTTTAAAATATAATTTAAAACCTCGTTTCCCATTGTGGGGGGGTTGTTGAGAGAAGTGAAAATTTTCTAATATTATTGAACTTCCTGTACATGTTACACAGTTTTCATTTTCATCTCTGAAAATGATATTTTCATTCTGAATAACCATTGTCTATTTGTTTATTTTTATCACTTGTTTTCCCTTGTAGGAACTAGTTAGAAGCTTATCCTCACCTAGAAGTTTACACATTTGGTTCTGGTGTTCCAATATATGTATTCTTGAACATGGGGCTGAATGATCTTCTTTATTTTTGTTAATTGAAATATTATTTTTAATTTACTGATTGTCAGAATTTTACATTAGGAATTCTAAAAACATTTTGTTATGAGCTTTGTTTTGATGTGATAATACCAACATTTCAAAAAATATATGTTTTACGTTGTCAGTGTAGATTTAGTTTCAACATTTACTATTGAATGTGTTTATCTACACACATTCAAAGTGGAATTATAAAAATATAAGTACCTATTTCATACATCTTATCTAATACTGAAATGACTAGTATTTTGTAGTTTTTTTTTACTTTTTCTTTTATTTTTTTCATTTTCTTTCTTTAAACTCCTCACCTCGTTGTTTCTTATTTTTTGTACTAGCATCTCTGACTTGCTAAGATCATATTCTGATATTGTTATGGAATTAAAGTGTTATCATTCACTTATGTTAATTCCATATCTTACTACAATGAACAATTACCTATATTTGACCTTATATATTATTTCTTATTGATAATTAAGTAAATGATTATTAGGGATACCCTTTGTGCTTCATACAAGGTCAGTGATAGCACCTAAAGAGGAAGGACTCCTTAGTCCTCAGTGAATGCATATTCATTCTGTTCATATGTAGGACGATTTGAGTACAAACAGTAATGACCCCTAGCATCTAGATTTCCATGATTCAGATTACGTACGCGACTTCTTCTCATAAGACCTATGTATGTACATGACCCTTATTCATAGGAATCACATATACTTTCTCAAACCTTACATTTTTCATCCATATGTAATTAAACTTCCATTTCTCTATCCATATCCACTATAACATATGTACCAATATCCTTTATAGTTGCATTAGTTACATGACCATAATATTAACATCAAGTACATATTTGTCAAGCATGTTTCCATCAAGGAGAAGACATTAGCCATAATTCCAATACATTAACATAAAAACTCTAACACTAGGAATTAATATCTATTAATTTTTCCAAAATGATGTGCACTTATGTTTCTTCTTAAAATTACCCTTAGAAAATCGTTATAAGTGCATTTTATTATATCAAAATAATTGTGTGGGAGAGAGGGATATATAGAACATTTTTTTGTTCAAGTGATTGACATTGTCCAAAGTAAGAATTCAGTGAAGGCTAGTTGTTCATTCACCCTCTTCTCATCAACAAATTTTTTATTGATTATTCACATTTTCTCTTTTTTACTTCCTCTTCCTTCTTTTTCATAGCATTTAATGAAAACTTGGATAGTGTGGATACAATGAATAGATGGATTACATATTCTCCATTTTCTTTGCACCAACAACACATATTAGAAAAACATTGAAATCTCCTTGCATACTATTCCAAGTAAGTAATGGTTTGTTAGGGAAGGTCATAAGTCCTTGTTTTTAGAGATTATTTTAATGTCCAAATTTCTAATGACCACGATCTCAGTAATTTTTCCTCATATGCATGTAGGTAGGCCACAGAATAACATGGTTTTATCATTCTAGTATATTTTGAAATGATTTATTTCCCACACCAATTCATTCTCTTCACTTCAAGGGAATGAGAAATTTACTAGTCCTTGTTAAACAATGCCACATTCATGAAGTAATGTTGAACTTTAAGTTCCTCAAGGGATACATCACATTTTTTACTTTCGATCCATAGATTCTCTTCATTCTAGTGGAAAACATTTATAAGGAAGAAACACAAGAATAAATTTGTGTTGGAGCTCTTTTGAGGTCATTTTCTAATCTACATCCATCCTTACTATTTAGGTTCAAAACCTAATTTATAAGTTCATCCCAATGTCTATTCTCCATTGTGTACAACCCTTAACAAGGAGAAAATGATTGACTTAACCCTTGCAAAAAATAGAGCTATCTTTATGTTTTTTGATAAGTTCTCTAATCCAAGATTCAATAGATTGGGGCTCTATATATTTCTTCACCATCACCATCTAATATTATCGTTTGTAGAAATTAGCATTTGTAGGAAAAAAAATTCTAAAGAATAAATTTCATATGGTAACAAAATCCTAATGATTTTCTCAAGCTAAGAGGATATGTGGTCAAAGGAGATAGAATATTTTTGGTGGATATTAATCATTATTTTTGTAAAAATTTCAAACAAATTGTGTGTTTATCGACATTACTTGGTATCGTTTATTGTTCATTACAATAATAAATGTCATTGACAAAAAAACAAGCTAAGGTTATGATAAGTCCCAAAAATGTTAACACATTTATCCCTGCTTCCATTTAGGTGATATATATATATTTATATATATATATATATATATATATAATATATTATATATATATATATATTATATTAATATATGCTAAACCCTTATGATATTTGTACAAAACGAGTGGAGATAGTGAACATCTTAGTCACAACAGTATAAAAGAGTTGAAAAAAATTGATGTTGAGCCATTTATTACTACGACCAAAGGTATTAGGAAAGATAACCTAAATAAAAATAACGAATGTAAGAATGAATCAAACATGTATAAAAACAAGTTTGAGATATTTATTTTTTACTTAACACATGCCTTTGAGAGGTTTAGTTTCATTATGGAATATGAAATATGTTTTGTCTTGATAGTGTTCATGGCCTCATAATCTACTGTAATGATGACATGAATTTTCCTTCCACTTCAAAACCCAAATTTTCCTTTAGATATTTCTTGTATGAAGATTGACTCTAGGAAGATTATTATATTACATTTTCTATGATTTTATAAATTAAGTTGTTGAATGTCACATATTGAATATATTCAAAGGATGAGGGAGAATCCTTTTTGAGGTTTGATGCTAGGAAGGTAGTTATGAAATATCTCATTCAATGTTATTATTCCCTGATCCTTTAATTTTTGTCAATAGGAAAGTGTTAAAATAGAAACAAGAAATTCCAATTTAATTTGTCCTTGAATTAAATTGTGAATTAAAATTGTAATTCTATTCTCATAACAACTTGTAATAGTTAATTAAGTTAAATTGACTTAAATAACTTACAAAATTTGAGTTGGAAGTCTATCTAGAGTCATGTAGAGTGATCCCTAAATTTTAGCGGCCCAGGATGAGTTCTTTGGAGTTACAACTAGATAACTCGATCTAACTGAGTGATAATCAACTAAACTAGTTCTAATTGTTGGAGGAACTAGTAGAGGTCTAGTAGTGGAATAGTGCACTAGTGCATCACCAATACCACACCACTTAACTAAATATTCACTCATAAATAACTCATACATTTCAGTTCAGAGGAAGACTCAACTGATACTAGAGTGCAGGGATAATGTACTATCATTTGTATAATTTTTCGAGCTGTAGAGATGGTGCACACAATCAGTTGAGGACCTATGTTTGGACTGTGCAGTTATGGAGGAAGGATTTTCCCAATTAAATATGAGTTGATTCTATCTGGAATTGTGCAAGGAAGTAGGGTATTAGGAGGTGGCAGAATTGGCTAAGTGTTGGTTTGAACTGGCTTGTGAGGTAGAGAGTTAGATTATACTTGTGCAAGGATTGTTCTAGTGTGAACAAGCATTATATTTTCTTCTCAGATCTTCTGGTTAATGCAATATAGATAATCTAGGTTTTGAACAATTTCTTTCCCCTGAGAAATATTGTCTTATGTATGAGTGATATTCCTCCTCTTTCTGCTTATTGTTTTCATTGATCAATTTCTGTTTCTGCTAGGAAGAGTAGAGTAGATTCTTGTCTTCTATTTTAGAAAATAAAATAAGCTATTGAATCTACAAAAAAATCTACATAGTATTGGAGCTAAAGACAGTATAGAAGAGGAGATTTCAAGTTTTTGGTGCAGGTGAAAATTGAATTCACAACTTCATACTTCACATTAGCAATATGTCTTTCTACGGGTTACGACTTGAGTACACATTGGAAGGCAACTCAAATTACATAGCATGGAAGGACATGATGGAAGCAGTGCTAGAAGATAATGGGCTCAAGAAAATCATTGATCAAGACATTCCTAAGCCTCTAGCATCAGATGTTAATGATATGGTAGAATGGAGAAAGTGTGTGGCAAAGACGAGGCGGGTTATCCTTGAGGGAGTTGAGATCACATTGTCTCAAGTCTCCATGGTAAGGAAACTCCATAGTCAATGTGGAAGGCATCGGAAAACCTGTTTCATAATAGCAGTGACCATAGGAAGTTGGAATTGAAGGACAAACTCAGAAATATAAAGATGGAGAAGGGTGAATCTATTCTAAAGTACTTAACTAAGTTCACTCAATATGGTGATGAGCTTGGAAGTTTCGGGAGTACTATTGCTAAGGAAACTATTGTGAGGCTATCTCTTCTAGGAATTCCCAAGAGTTGGCATAGTTATTAGGACTCTATCAATGGGAGGGATAAGCTTCCATACTGGGAATGTTTGTGGTCGGATTTGGTGCAGGAAGAGATTCAGAGGAACACCAAAGATGAATCCTCATTAAAGACTAATGATGAGGAAAATTGTGCATTAATGGATAAGGAAAAGAAAGGGAAAGGGAAGGAATCCCATTCCAAATCGGATTATTGTCATGGAGGCAAGAAGAAGGACATGTCAAAATTCAAGTGTTTCCATTTCCATGAGTTGGGACATTTTGCTACAAACTTTCCACTCAAGAATTCCAAGTAGAAGCCCTGAGGAGAAGTGGCAAGTGTGGCTCTTGTCTCATAATTCAAACTGGACTTTACCCTAATCACATGTATGGTGTCATCAATGATGGGTAGTGTATGGTAACTAGATGGTGGAGCTTCTTTCTGTTGGATACCTATACCAATAGGTTTCATATTTCATGATTGGATATCAAAGGTCCAAATATGCTCTGCTTTGGTAATGCAAAGATCCCATATTTCCCTAAGAAGACAATGTCTGTATCAGTCTTGATAAGAACTCAATTTTGATGGGTGGTCCAACAGTCTAATCTGGATCATGCCATGTTTTCAATTTCCATATTGTAGAATAGAGAATGA
>APFE030173513.1:0-14007 GCA_000404065.3 Pinus taeda | reverse complement strand
ATTAAATTCAAATAAAATATTTCTAAATATTTTGATTGTGAAATGAGAGATGGTTTTTGGGCAGGTGGTATTGGCCCATGGTATTAAAAAAAATTGCGCCCAATGTAAGGTATTAAATCATTTTAGTCTCCCAAACCAGGGGAAAATATCAAAATTCGATGATTTTAAGGGACTACTATTTCCCAAAACCAGCAAATTGGGCCAAATGAAGGTTTGGTTAGTTTACCCGCCCATTTTTTATTTTAGGATAAAATAAAAAAATTAATTATTTTTTAAATAAAATTGGGGCTAACTATATCAAAAGGGTTTTTAAAAAAAAATCGCCCTCTTAAAATGTAAAAACCCTCAAATTTCACCTTTGGGCTATAATTCACCCCTAAAATCTACCATGCTGGATAGTGTAGGAGGAGAGGAAGCATATTCATTCACTGATGGGCTCTCGGGGTAGCATCACATCAGGATCACGACAGAAGACAGGAGTAAGATGACCTTTGCAACTGAATGGGGATGCTTTTAGTATAATGTAATGCCTTTTGGACTAAAGAATGCTTCGATGATTTTTTCGCGCGTAGTCATCACGGCATTCAAGGACTTCATCCACAAGTTTTTCGAGGTATACTTTGAAGATTGGATGGTGTTTGGGTTGGTGAAGCACCATGTAGCTTGTCTACGCTTGATGTTGGATACATGCCGAAGGTATTAGATCACGCTAAATTTGAAGAAATGTTTATCCTGTGTTCCCTTCAGAATCTTGGTCGGTCATGTAGTATGCATACAAGGATTAATGGTGGATCTAGATAAGCTCACAGTTATAATCAGTTTGGAGGCACCAAGAAGTGTTAAACACTTGCGCACAACGCTGGGGCATACTGGTTATTACCGAAATTTCATCAAGAGTTATGCCCAGATTACCGTGCCGATGGAAAAACTATTGAAGAAGGATGCTACATTTTGTTGGAATGAATAATGTCAGTGGAGCCTGGATGTGTTAAAGGAGAAGATGGTCACCGTGCCAATCCTAGTCTTCTTGGAATGGAAGAAGGAATTTCATGTGCATGTGGATGCATCATGTATTGCGCTGGTAGTAGTACTGACATAGGCTAGTGAGGGAGAGTTGAATCATCCTATCACATTTGCAAGCAAGAAGTTATTTAAGGCTAAGAAGAATTATTCGACGACAAAGCACGAAGGTTTGGCTATGGTGTATGTGCTTTAGAAGTTCAGACACTACTTGCTAGGCAGACACATTAAGATGTATACAGACCATTCTACATTAAAATACCTGGTTAACAAGCTTGTGTTGGGGGGGAAATATGCAGATGGCTGTTGTATTTTTAGGAATATGATTTTGAAGTCATTGTGAAGCCAGGGTGATTGAATGTAGGACCAGATCGTCTGTTGCGCATTGAAACAGGGGAGGATCCTACCAATTTAGAGGAGGGGCTACCTGATGTGTAGATATTTGCGGTGCATGTATCAGACAATCATTTTGAAAACATCATACACTTTCTAACTACAAGAATGGCTCCAGAAGGGTACATCAGCCAACAAAAGAAGGAATTGGTGGTGCGGGTGGCATAGTTTTCTCTTATTGCAGGTCACTTGTATAAGATGGGAGTGGATGAGATATTGCGACGTAATGTGCCTGAGTTTGAATGAATCAACATCCTTGATGAAGCTCATGGAGGGGCTACGAGAGGACATTATGTAGGAAAAGCAACAACGCAAAATATTTTACGCATTGGGTTTTGGTGGCCAACACTGCACAAGGATTCCAAAGCTTATTGTAGGGCATGTGATGCATGTTAGAGGATGGGTAGGCCATCACGAAGGGATGAGCTACCTCTGAATCCACAATTTTCATTGCAACCATTTGAAAAATTGGAAATTGATTTTGTAGGACCGATTCAGCCTCCAGGAAAAAAGACAGGTGCGTGGTATATCACCACCGCGACTGCGTATTTGACCAGATGGGTAGAGGCAAAACCCGTAACAAATTGTCCAGGGGAAAAATAGAGAAGTTCCTATTTGAATATGTGATGAGTAGATTTGGTTGCCTGAATATTTTGATGAGCGATCGCAGTACACATTTCCTTAATGAAATGATCAGCGCGCTGACAGAGGAATTCCAAGTTTATTGTCAAAAGAGTACAACATATCATCGTCAGGAAAATGGAAGGGTCAAAGCATTTAATAAGATATTAGAGAATGCACTAAGAAAGGTTTGCAATGCGCATAGGCATGATTGGGACTTGCGCGTACTAGCAGTGTTATGGGCTTATATAACTACTTGTAAAAAGTTGACTGGACAGACACCTTTTTGACTGGTCTATGGCGTAGAAGTTATGATGTCGATGGAGTACATTATGCCTAGCCTATGCATAGTAGTGTTCATAGGAATGGCGGACTGTAGAGCCTTAGTAGAAAGGATCACGTAGCTGAAAAAGCTCAAGGAAGATAGATTCTTGGTCGGATTCCATCAACAAGTTCAAAAGGAGTGCGAAAAGGCATGGCACAATTAGCACATCAAAATGCACACCTTTAAGCTAAACAACTTAGTTTTATTATATGACAGCAATTTTGATAAATTTTTAGGAAAATTTCAGATGCATTGGCTGGGGTTGTATGTGATCAAGGAGATTACCAATGGTGGAGCAGCTCAACTGGTAAAAATGAATGGAGATACATCTCCTAGAAAGGTAAATGACAACTGATTGAAGCCATACACTGTTGATCCACCCAGATGACTATATGATGGTATCACAGTCTTAGTGCTCCAGGAAACTGCAAGGAGGCACGGGACTATAAACTACACTGACCAGGTTGTAGAGCTACATGATGAGGGGCTTGCGCGAGATATATGGGTCTCACAATGTTAGAAGATGCGCGAAGGGAGCTGTGTTACAGGATGAGAGGCCACGCAACGTAGCCAAAAAGTGACTGTTACTGTCACTGTTCATGATTTCAAAATGATAAAATGGCTAAGAGGAGCGGGGGGGGGGGGGGGGGGATTTAAGGTTGAATTTAAGAGAGATATCTTTGAAAATATGCCGCCAAACTAGCATTTATGAGCGCATTTTGGGGGGAATGGTCGAAGTTGAATTCAAACTTACCTATAAATTATAGATGGCTGCCCAATGAGAGACACTTTCCATTCTGAGAGTTTATGTGTCATGATGTCTGGTGTGCATGAACAATGCATTCTTTGAGTACTTGGTCGCTAGTTCTGTGTTGGACAGGTTACCTAAGGAAACCTAGCAGCTTCATGTCTGAACCCATGGAAACTGCAAGTGCTAGAGGGTCTATTGCCTTTGAGGGAGCTGCCCCTGAGGTCATCAGTATGGAGGTGCCTACATCAATTCCAAAATCGCCGAGGTCACCTAGGCTGAAGTATACACTAGCAGGAGAGGTTCCCAAGCTGAAGAAGGATAAACAGAAGAAGATGTTGCTGGTGCGCTAGTCTCCAAGGAAACATCAGAGAAAATAAAAGCGAACCGTGCAAGAAAAGGGAAAAGTGGTCGACCAGGAGGGCGATGAGGGTGTAGGCATTAATATTGAGGGGGTAGACCCTATTTCGAAGCTTCCATAATACATACCTCCACTCTAGGGCAAGGTGAAGGTCCCAAAGGACCTAGATGAGGGAAATTTTCTCCTTCATACACCCCTACTGCTAGAGGATACCACGTTTGAAGGTCTGTGCTTGAGGCACCTCCCACATCTGAAGCTTGAAGATTGGGACTTGGGGGACATTGAGCGATTCCCTCACATGGCTACCCATAATTTCATGCAACGAGTACTCTACAAGGAGTCTAGTGTGATGACGCTGGACCTAGTGAAGTGGATTCATGGGGTGGAAAAGACAGGATTGTTGAATCTACTATGGCTGTCACATTACCAGTGCACTCCCATAAATTTGATTATTATCAAACAATTGTTGTGTCTAGTGCATGATGGGTGCCTGTGGTTGGAGGAGTTGATCCCTATAACAGACATGAAGATCCATAGGATCACCTTACTACTACATTCATGACTAAATCTATCCAAGGCATTTGGAAGAAAGATGAGCGAGTGTGACCTCGCCAAGTGGATGAAGGACAAGTTTAAGCTTGTGAAGAAGCCACGTGGGTATTCAATTTCAACCATAATCCACCCCACAGTGAAAGTGGCCACCCAGATCTTCGCTGGCAAAATAATGAGAAAGTGCTGTGCAGACGAGGTGCTGGCACCATTTGTTTCACTAGCGGCCCAGTGCGCGGAGGGCGTACAATTCAACTGGGCACGCTAACTATGTAGCGAGTTCCTCATGAATGGCAGGGAGGCACAGGACTAGAGAAAGACGTTTCACTACTCATGGCTCTTACTTTCGATTGTGCTCGTCATGTGGGAGTTGCCAAAGGACAGTCAATTTCCTCTGATAGTGCCATATTTTCCAGAAGCAATGAAGTTTGCTTTGCTACAGGCCATAAAGGACGCTGAGTGGGTCGGGGAGAGCAAGGTGTTTTGGGTATTGACGGAGATGAGCATTAATATGGCCATCAACTGAAAGCCAAGGTTGTCACTAACTGTCTTTGAGCAGTTGTCTAGGTATGCGGAGTTCAAAGTGGACTTCCATTGTATCTCCATTTGGGTGCGAAGGGACCTAGAAAAAAAGTGGTATGGTTTACCATACCTAGTGATGGATGATGCCATTGCAGCAGTCCTCGATCGATGGCTAGTAGATTGGTGCACAACATTTGATTTTCCTACCAGGACTAGTAAGTCCGCGGAAAAGCAGAAGAAAGAAGCAGCCCGAGTAAAAGTTCAACAGTTGGTTAAAAAGAGAAAGAAGGAAACCGAGGAGAAGGCATGCATAGAAGCGACGCATGTTGCCAAAGAACAAGTAGAGAAGGAAGAGTGCAACTATGATAGGAGCTAGAAATCCACTTCACCACGGATGCAGGATGATGAGCAATCAGAACAGGGCGGTGGAGGTCTGGAGATCACTCCCTTCTCAGTGAAGAATAATTGGGAGCAGGAGAAGGAAGGGCCATGCAAAAATGCCAAGGCCACTAAGTCATCCCTAGACCCGATCTCCTTGATAAAGGGTGACTTAGATGACATTGAGGACAAGGTAAGGGATACGATTGCAGAACTGCTGCAACAACTTGAGCAGTAGCGGAAGTAGGCACTCAGTGCCATACAGCTAGGTCTGCGTGAGCTGCAGATCCAAACAACCAGAATATAGTCAGGAGTAGGGCAGAGCAGTGCAGACTCAACCAGTTTAGTGCCAGGGACAACGACCATAGAAGAGTTGGTTCGATCCTTGGATCTCCAGGAAGTCGTGCTGTCAGATGGAGCTCTGAGCGCGGAGGTGGACGCTGATAAGGCTACTATCAGTGTGTTGAGGAATGTTGGCCTCAACTTGGCCACACTCCCTAGTGAATTCCTCCACACCCTATAAGAAAGTGTGATTGAAGATCTTAACGGCCAAGAGCAGTGCACACTGCGCATGATCAGTGAGCCAAAAATCAACAATGAATAGATATTTGTTGAGAAGAAAACCATGCTAGAAGCTTGGAATAAGGTTTCGAAGAATAATGAGCACACCATAGCAGTAGTAGTCGAAGCATGCAGAGCCGTTCTAGAACTGTGGAAGCGAAGATTTAGAAGTTGGTTGCAGTTGTGTGTGATGCGAAGACCAATATGGCAAAGGTTCAGTTTGATCTAAACCTGAAAATTATAGAGCTTGAGCTGAAGACATAGCCTTCAACTCCACCAAAGGGCAAAGAACAGCGTGAAGCTGCTGTGAGGGATGGAGTCGCTGTAGTAGATTCCGCGGTGGTGGAATGCATTGTGCTCTTCGAGTAGTCTATGGAGCTAATCATGAGTCTGTAGGAAGATCCTAACCTATAGAGGTTGAACACAGAGGCCCGAGAACTGCAGCAATAGTATGATGAAGCAAAGGTGACAATGTGCACCATCATTGTCATGCAGAGATTGGCAAAGTTGCAGGAGGCAAAGCAACTACAAGAACATGTGGAAGTAGTGCAGTGAAAAGAGGCAATCCTCAAGGCCAGATTGGGGCTTTGGCTAGATGAGGCCTATGTGATCTCCACCACCATTGGGGAGAAGTTGGCCATCCTGCAAAGATCACAATAGAAGATCAAGGAAGATACCGCAGGACCAGCAACCAAGCAACTAGTGAAGTAGGTCAAGTAGGAAGCTACGTAGTGCACAACTGAAGTTGTAGTAGTGCAAATGAAGTTACAAGGTCTTCACAGTAAGATCTCCGTGCCAGTAGAGTGACTCGGGGGCAAGTCGTGGTATTTGTGTTGGGGGCTTGTTGGGACACGGTCCCCTAAGGTCATGTTTTGGGGCTGAAATCCAATGTTTTTATACATAAAATGCAAAGTCTCCACAAGCTATGATAGCAGAGCCAATAGATGTAAAGTGTCATAAAGGGATTTCCCCTTATTTTATGTAAGTTGTGTCGACTTGTATAGACCTACCCATGGTCAACAGACCATGGGATTACATAAAACAGAGAGTCTTAGAGAGTCTAAGGTAGTTCATAGAAGCAAAGAATGAATGTAATGGGTTAGTAGAGGTAACAACCGAAGAGTCTTAGAGTAGAAGAAAGGCTCTATAACTGTGTGTGCAGAGGCCTAGAGTAGAGTCTGCAACTGAGTCCGTGGACCCTTGCAGTTGAGTGCGCAAGGTAATTTTGGGTCTGTAAGCAAATATGAAGTATCAATAAAGAGACTATTATTAAAATATCTATGTTTTATCCATCTAATTATGTTATGAATAAATGCGTTATGTTATGATGAATAATGGGTTTATGATTTAATGTTGTGTTGATGCACGAATCTATATGTTTTACATTTTTATTCGAACACAACTCATAATATTTGTTTATGCAAAGGGTATCTTAATGCATGTTACAATTATCAAACACTTAAGTGGATATGGGTAAATAGATAAGTAGAATCAATCTCAGAAGCATGTAAGTAGTTGATTTGCCTGTTTAAGGTCTGCGAAGGAAAGTTGTAGACCTTCGCGAAGGTCTAGAGGCTGGTAAGAGAAAGTCATATCGATAAGCCTTAAAGGCCTTTTGATTTGAATGAGGGCAGGGTTAGGGCATAAAATGACATCATAACCATCTCTAGGTGTGGAAACTTGGTTCCAACATCCCCCCATACTACTTCAGGTGAGACTTCAGTTTGCGCTCTGTGGATCGATGCTGAAAGGGCCAGTAGTGTAGGGATTTTTTTGGCAAACTTAAAACTGAACCTAGGTCAGAACCTACTAAGTCAACATTTAGAAACTAATTTACTAGTCAAAATCTTGTTCATACCCAAATACTAATTGGTATTGATGACAAAAGAAGTATCTTGAACCAATTGTTTAATTAGGATCTACAAACAACAACAATTTGTTTGGAGAACATGAATGGCTTGGAAAGTCTTGGCTCAACAAGACCATCAACTTGAAATATAAAAAGAAACATGTCGATGATTATGAATCTAGGTTATACAAAATATTATAAGGGATGCTAAACTAGAAGCAAAATTGAGGTTCTAGAATGTACCAAAGAATTTGAAGAAACGAGTTCTACTTTACAACTCTCTCTTGTATCGTTGATACAACATAATCAATGGGAGATCAAGAAGGAAAAATAAATGAAATACCTAACAATATAGAAGGGAAAATGATAGATGAAGGAAACAAAGAAGGCAAGGGATATTAATCCCTATAAATATTAATTGACCACATTTCCATATGGATCTAGATATCATTTATTAACTATCTAATTGATAATGATGATGTTATGATTTTAGTTTTTCTTCAAACATTTATAGATCTTGCATATGATTCGTAGCTATAACTTCTCATAGGATCTATATTAGTTCTTTTAATGAAATGGAGGAAGTATTTATGACCACATATAGTTATCTTGTTACATATCATACTCTTCTCACATAGTTTTCTCAAATACATCTAAAAAGGAATGAAAGAATTAGGGTTTCCAATTTTTTTTAAAGGAATTTATGTAATTAAGTGTTCAAATGTTAAATATGTGATTAAATTTACACAAATATTAACCCTAAAGTACACTATGAGAAAAAAAACAAGAGTGGAAGAATATATGTTAGAGAGAAATCTTAATCTACAAATCATTCTCATAAGAGTTCAAAGACATTTATCATACTTGTTTATATTGTCCCATGTTCTTTCATCATCTAACATTGGTAAAAAATGAGGTGGTGGAAGAAGGATTTTTCAAGGACTACCCCAAATAGAAGGAACACCTTGGTTCTTGAATGAATGTCTGCCTAGAGCAAGCTAAGTAGCCAATCCAATTGTTGTCATGTTAGAAAAAAATATCGAAGACGAAAATCAACTTACAGAAAATGAATAATTTAAGGAAGATTCAATAAATGATAACAACCTAGTGTTAGAATCCTTAGAAATGGAAGAGAATATGCTAATATAAATTTAAGGGGATTATGTTGATTAAGAGAAAAGCAATGTTTTCCAAACAAGGGATCAATAAAATAAATTCAAACCAAGTAATCAAATGGACCAAGGAAAAATAAATAGTAATATTTTAGAATAAATAGTCCAACAAGAAAATAAATCTCAAAAGATTATCATGAATGTCTTATAATAAATTTGATGAGCTTACTAAGTTATGGATTAGTCTACCATTCCTTGAAGTAGTGAAGATATTTCAATAAAGAGAAATTTTTCTTATCATGTTGGAGGATACACATTCCCCAAATCCCATAGTAGAAGTAACTTTTATGAATACTCAACGATAGAAATATGATTATATACCAGCAATGCC
Organism: Pinus taeda; assembly: GCA_000404065.3. NCBI lineage: Eukaryota > Viridiplantae > Streptophyta > Pinopsida > Pinales > Pinaceae > Pinus > Pinus taeda. Next base: position 5,177 of record APFE030173513.1, on the reverse strand, counting down.
ATGAGGAAAAGTTCAATTTTTTCTATCACTTTAATATCGTGACTTTTTATTGCATAATTGCTTGTGGAGTTATGAAAAATATCATTCAACTTTCCATAATGAAACCATTGGCCCAATTGAAATGTACTAAATACTATAAATTTTGGGAAAACATTTATGTAGTAGACTCTAGAAAATTTCCTACATATCGAGAGATCAAATACTAGCACCTCGTATTCCAATAATTTTTACAACTACTACTGTAGACCTTCCAATTGCATATGGTATATCTTGGTCAAGACCAGTGTTCTATGATTGGAGTATACATTGTGAATGATATAAGTTGTACAATGTTTCCTAATAAACCTTCAATGTTACTAAAGTTCCACATAAACAAAGAAGGCTCATTCTTTCTAAGAAAATAGAAGTGGAAATGATGCAAACTTATATTGATGATAGGATTGGAAATTATGGTGTTTTCAAAATGGACGAAATTGAGTCTTCTAAAAATAAAGATTGAAGTCACTTTACATAGTTTGTAAAATGTCCTTTGATGGTGGTTGTTTTATGATGTGGGTGCATAGATGGAGCACACAATTTGATGAAAATTGGACAAAATTGCCAATGCGATGGGATAGTCACATGGTGATGCTGGGAGAAATTTAAATGTTTTTGTAATAAATTGTAAATATTCACATTAGGGAATGAGTTTTGTTTTTAGAATAAATTGGAGTTATTTCCCAAATTAAATATAGTTTAGGTTTCCCTTATTTTGTGGAGAAGGGGAAACAATTCATCTCTTGTGACTCTTGTGTTGGAATTATGATGCATGTGTTGTACTTGATGGAAACCCACCTGTAGAAGAACAACTCACTTGTATATGGTAACAAGATGAGTCTACATAACTAGATGAACCTATAGGATAGATATTAGAGGTGACAGAATGCATGGAAATTGTGTTTACAAAAGTGACAAAATACATGGCAGTTCAAAGGAATCATTTCAGAAGTTATATGGAAAATCTGAGTGTAACAGGTCTATTCAGAGGTAACATGAGATTGACCTAAAAGAACAGGAAGATGGAACTAAGGTCTTCTAATTAGAATAAAGAAGTTGAAGGAAAAGGATGGTGTAAAGAAGTTTAAGATGTATACGCAGGTCCACCTAGCCAAAACAACATATATACACGTGTTCACAGAACAAAAAGAGCATATACGTATGCACACACTTTCACAAGAGAAAAAGCGTGTATATGTTGGAAAATCAAGGAATTTCAAGAGTAGAGAATACCAGGGGTCAATACCATGGTATTAGCCCACAATAATGAGTGGAGTAACAACGATTTGATCCATAGATCCTAAGTGTGGTTTTGGTCTGAGGTATTGGTCTGAGGTTTTTGGTCCGAGGTATTGGTCTGAGGTTTTGGTCTGAGTTTTTTGGTCAAGGTATTGGTTTGAGGTTTTCGGTTTGATGTATTAGTCCGAGGTTTTGGTCTCAGGTTTTTTGTCTGAGGTATTGGTCTAAGGTTTTGATCTGAGGTATTGAAAAAGGATCTAAGTATATAAGGAGCAGAAGATCAAAGGGCTAAGTGCACAAGTAATGAATATATGATGAATTTTTAGATCAAAAGCAAATATGCATGTTACGGGTTTCTGATGCTTTTCTTGATCTACACTAAGTATGCACCTGAGTGTTTGATGATGGATGAGATATAATGATGGATTAGGATGGTAATTACTTATCATTATGTGATCTGATAATGGATAGGCTAGATCTAAATGCTAACACACATTTTATCCTTTATATGTGATGATCTGGGTATGTCCGAAGTCAGGAATTGCAGCGAAGATATAAGTAAGTATTTTCATATCTATATGTTGGTTTGCTTTGGTGAAGGTGCGTATACACGCTGGTTTAGCTCTTCTAAGTAGAGTATGAAAAAGAAAATTTTGATGTTCAGGGATAACTGACCTATCATATCAGTGTTTTTGTTTTACTGTTGTTTGTCGATGATGTTTTCTTAGACCTGGAAGTAGAACTGAATATATAAATAAATTGAGTCTGATTGATTGATTGATTGAGAAAGTAGGGTGATCCTTGTTTCTATCTGTTTAGAACTCTGTAATATGACAATAGATCTTTAGAATGTCACTGATTGGTACAGTGTGTGGTTTAGAGGTTTTATGATCCAATACCTTTAGAGCTTTTTATGAAACTAGCTCACAAAAAGATAGCAAAGATAGTTCAACACCTTAGAATTTAGCCTCTTCGAGGGGGCAACCTCCTTTACATTACACAAATGAATGATCCCTTGATGATTCAAATGACAAAACCTCCTTTCTATATATAGAAGTCTAAGGAGTCATAATATAACCCAGCTAACCTAACAATAATAATATAAAGGCACAAAATTAACAATAGAGGGATTCTATGGGGCACAGTAATAATAATATGGGGACAATAGGCGCACAACAATATTAATAAGGGATACTACTACAATAGTAATGGGGTAGTCACTAGTATTATAGGGACCTAACATGCCCCTCTCCTTCAAAAAATTGTTCTCCTCAACGCTCGAGTAGTTTTGGATGCTTCTATAAAATTCTCATCCTTCGATGTGGAATCTTCGGTGGATAAGTTCTTCCACTTGATGAGATACTCCGAAATTGATCAATTTTGTAGCTATCAAGTTCTTGTTTCTGTGACTGTTTCCAGTTCCAATATAAACTTTCCTTCCTTGTCAAGTTCTGGCAATATTGTTTGAACTGGGAGCCTATCGCCTATAACCTTCTTTAAACATGAAACATAGAAAACTGGGTGCACTCGAGAAGCTGCAGGAAGCTCCAATTTGTATGCCAATGTTTTGCAACACCTTGTACGGACCATAATACTTTGGTGATAATTTATTATCCTTCTTAGGTTGCTTTATGGACATTTGTTTATATGGTTGTAGCCGTAGGAATACCCAATCACCTACATCAAAACTTCTTTCATTGCAATGTTGATCTGCTTGTTGTTTCATTCTGTTCTGCGCCAACACGAGGTTATCCTTTAAGAGTTGGCGGACTTGTTGTCGATGCTCGATGTGATGTTTCACTGCTTGAACCTTAGAATTTTCTCTTAAATATGATGTGATGGATGGTGGCTGATATCCATAAAGTGCCATAAATTGGGTCATTTTTGTTGCTGTATGGAAGGAAGTGTTATACCACCATTCAGCTAGAGGCAACCATTTGACCCATAGTGTTTGTTTATCAGATACAAATCAACGAAGATATCCTTCCAAACATTTGTTTACTATCTCAGTTTGCCCATCAGATTGAGGATGATAAGATGAGCTATGAGCTAACTGAGTACCGAGACAAGAAAATAATTTTGTCCAAAAATTTCTAGTGAAAATGGGATCTTTGTCATTTACAATAATCTTTGGGTTTCCATGTAGCTTTTGAATCATTTCCATAAATGCAGTAGAAACTGTACTAGCTTTAAATGGATGTGATAATGCACAAAAGTGTGCAAACTTGGTAAGTCTGTCAACTACCACCATGATGACACTCTTTCCCTTAGACTTGGGTAAGCCTGTGATAAAATCCATTGAAACCTCCTCCCAACGTTGGCTTGGAATGGATAAAGGTTGTAATAGACCCGATCTCTTAATTGTTTCAACTTTATTTTGTTGGCAAACCAAACATTCCACAACAAACTTTTGAATATCTGATTTAAGGCCATCCCAAAAAAATTCCTTCTTAACCCTGTGGTAAGTTTTTAAAAATCCTAAGTGCCCTCCTAAGGGAGAAGTGTGCAATTCCATAAGAATCTTTTGTTTTAGCTGGAAATTCTTACAGAGTATAAGCAATCTTTGTACCATAACGAATAATTTTTCCAGCTAAATGTATCAGACATACTAGAATCTTGTTGTAACTTTCGAATAAGTGCCCACACTTCTTCGTCATTCTTCCATTCCTCCCTTGCTTCATTTATCCAATCTGGTTGGATAATAGAAATGGCACACAACCATGCTTCCACATCCTCATCCTTTCTTGAGAGTGCATCTGCCACCACATTTTGCTTCCCTTTTTTGTAGATGATTTCAAAGTCATAACCCAACATCTTTGTGACCCACTTTTGTTGCTCTGCAGAGGATAATCTTTGTTCTAAAAAGTATTTAAGGCTATCATGATCTGTTTTTACCTTGAAGTGTCTTCCCATTAGGTAGGGTCGCCATTTCTTAAGTGCATTGAGTATTGCCAACATTTCCTTCTCATAAATAGCTTTGTGTAAAAACTTTCCCTTGATTGGACGACTTTCAAAAGCAATGGGTCTTTCAATCTTGCATTAGAACAACACCAATTCCATTTCCTGAAGCATCACATTCCACAATAAGGTTTTTGTGAATTCTGGTGTAGCTAAGACCGGTGCTTGGCACATTGCCTCTTTAAGATGTTCAAAGGCCTTTGTTGCTTCCGGAGTCCATGAAAATGCATCTTTCTTCAATAATGTTGTTAGAGGTGCTGCTATCTCCCATAATTCTTAACAAACTTGCAATAATACCCTGTCAACCCGAGAAATCCTCGCAGATGCTTTATGGATGTGGGGATTTTCCATTCCTTATGGCTTTAATTTTGCTAGGGTCTACCTTAACTCCTTCATGAGATACAATATGACCCAGATATTCCACCTCTTGTACTCCAAAGAAACATTTGGATCTTTTTGCATATAATTGTTTCTCCTCCAATAGTTGTAGCACCCTGTCAACATGTTCAACATGATCCTTCCAAGACTTGCTGTAGATTAGTATATCATCAAAAAATACTAACACAAATTTTCTAAGGAATGGTTTGAAAATTGAATTCATCAAACTTTGAAATGTTGAAGGTGCATTGGTAAGGCCAAAAGGCATGACCACAAATTCATAATGACCTTCATGAGTTCTAAATGTTGTTTCCGGAATGCCTTCAATCTTCATTCTGATTTGATGATATCCTGAATGAAGATCCAACTTGGTGAAGTAAATTGATCCATGCAATTCATCCAGTAATTCATCAATGATAGGAATGGGGAACTTATCTTTAATAGTGAGCTTGTTGAGCTCCCTATAATCCCGACACATGCGCCATGATCCATCCTTCTTGTGCACCAATACTACTGGAGCAGAGAAAGAACTTTGACTCGGTTGAATTATACCAGCCTCTAGCATT
>APFE030173504.1:0-42317 GCA_000404065.3 Pinus taeda | reverse complement strand
CAATAATATTTTCTAATGAAAGAATCAAAGCATCTTGCAACACATCACCTGTTACATTTGTTTCATGATTAGTTTCTTAATGCACGTCTCCTTCTTTTCCCTTCCGATACTTGCAATCTTTCTTCAGGTGTCCTTTCTTCCCGCATTTCTAGCACACTATCCCCGATCTAGTCTTGGATCTACCTTTTCTTGACTTACTGTGATATCCTGGGCTCTTTCCTCCTTCCATTTTTCTTCCCCTGGTCTCTACAGTGAAAGCATTACCTGATGTCTCACCAAAGCTTTTCCATCGCATTTCCTCGCTAAGGATTGCACCGACAACATCATCAAACTTTAAAGTACTAGATCTAGAGACAGAGTTACTAATGGCCATAACTAAACCATTCCAACTTTCTGGCAATGAGCACAGAAATAACAGAGCCCTAACTTCATCATCAAAATTTACCCTTACAGAACTTAACTGACTTGTAACTATATTAAAATCATTTAAATGATCAACAATAGATGCACCTTCTAACATCTTCATATTAAATAAACGCTTCATAAGAAATACCTTATTTGAGGCTAAGGGTTTTTCATATAGTTAGCCAATGCCAACATTAAACCCTCTGTTGTCGTTTCCTTTGAAATATTAAACGCTACCAACACCACTAGGCATAACCGTATTGTTCCAAGTGCCTTTCTGTCAAGAATATCCCATTCTGTTTCTATCATACTCGTTGGCTTTTTTGTGTTTCTGTTCAATGGTAGGTACAAATCTCTCTGATACAAATAATCTTCCATCTGCATCTTCCATAGCTGGTAGTTTTGGCCGTTGAATTTTTTGACCCTAAACCTACCATCTTCCGCCATTGCCCCCACTCAAACTAGGAACCCTTCTCTCCTATGAGTTTATCAACCAAATAGACCTTCGGATCTGATACCAGTTGTTAGAAAATTATATATTACAAAGCAATGGAACACATAAAATATTGCAGAAATATAAACACAGAGAAAACATAAAACAAGAGAGACACAGATATATGTGGTTCACCTAGTTTGGGCTATGTCCACGGAGAAACAGTCGGTCCTTCTTTTATTATATTATCCAGCGAATTGAAGAGATACAGCCTACAATAGATCAACTGTAACTCCGTCTTCGCTCTTAATCTCCTCTCTTTTCCCCACTCAGAATACAGATATACATAGACGTAATACAATTCCCTCATATATAGCGAGGGGTTACCTTCTAGGGAAAAAAACCCTAAACTAAACATAACTTCTACCATCAGATCATCCGCCTAATGAACGGCTTAGATTGACTAGAAATTACTATAATATACCTAGGGTATACATCCAACTAAAACCTTTGAATACAAAAGATAATTAGGCTCCACACCCAACACCCAAGATAATTATTGAGGTAAGAAGTTTTTTGGGAGCAAACCAATATTGGAGGAAATTCATTGTTATCTTTTCTTCTATAGCAGCTTCTTTGCATGCATTGACAAGTGTCAAAAAGGTTCTTCAGTGGGGAGGCAAATAGAAAAAGGACTTTTATGCATTGAAGGAAAATATCAGTTCAACTCCAGTACTTTCACTTCCAGAATTGAGACATTCATTTGAGATTTAGATTGATGCTAGTGATTATGCCATGGGTGTAGTCCTCATGCAACATGGTAAGCCTATCTGTTTTCATTCATAAACTTTTAATGGTGCAGTGATTAACTATCCTACATATGGCAAGGAATTGTATGCATTAGTGCAAAGTGTGAAAAGGTGGAAACATTACTTGAAGGGTAAGGAAACAATCATTCACACTAATCAACCATTGCAATACTTGCAATCTCAACAAATTTGCAACAATCAAGGCACTTCTGATGGATGGGTTTTCTTCAAAAATTCCACTTGGTAATCAAGTATAAGAAAGGTATCTACAATAAAGTTGTTGATGTACTTTATAGGCTTATTGTTAGTGCAGCTACTTTACTCAAGCATAATTTTGTTTTGCTTGAAAGTTATATTTGAGAAATACACATTAGACAATGGCTGTCAAGATGTTTATGCAAGCTTGAGTCAAGGTAACCAAGTAGAGGAATTGGATTATCATTTGCATGATAACTTGTTGTACCATCTTGGAAAGCTTTGTATTCCACAGGGAGAAAGAGTTAACATAATAAGAGAGGCACATACTTCTCTTATTTTTGTTCATTTCGGTGTAAGTAAGATGGTGGCACAACTACATAGGTATTGTTATTTGCCTCGTATGCTTGAAAGTGTATCACGTTTATTAAAGGATGTTCATTATGTGTTAACAGTATGTAGAAATTCTGCAAATTCTCTACAAATATACCTCTGAGAACATGTAGAAAATCTGCTATGTAGATTAACTCGATAATGCAATATAACCAAAGCAAAATACTATAACCTACTTCTACTATTAATTTGCCGAATCTCAAATATTGAGCAAGATTGAGCTAAACACATATAACTAGAAGAAGAAGCATCAATGCACAATACACATGAAAATACCTTGGGGAAAGACTTAGCTAAAAACCCCACTATATGTATTATCACAAAAGGTGGAAATACATTAGAATTATACAAAGCCTTAGCTCTCAGTACAATCCTCTTGGATGCTCACAGGTAATCAAAGCTTCTCACAAGCCTTCTCCTCTGCCTTCCAAGCTCTTATGTCCTTGCGTTGTTCCTAGTGGATGATTCTCACCTCACCAAGTGGAACACTGCTCTAACACACTGTCAAACTATGCAATCCTCAAGGAAACTTACCTTGACTGAATGCATGAGTTTCCTTTATAGGAAAACACATGCAACTGATAGTACACTTTCCTTAACATTTAGTTCAACTAGGTCTTTCTCATAATAGACATGCATGAGTTTCTAATGAGGGAATCTTCAGTTATCTGGAGTACACTAGTTGAGTGCATGCATGCATCAACTGACTAATAACTCACCATTAGTTCCTCAAATAGTTTGGAACTAATTTAACTGGACTTAACTCAGTAAACTGAGTTAACTAATTACAACTCAAATATAACTCAATCTTATCTCCTTAATTAAGGGATAATCTCCTTAATTTAAGGAATAACAGTTTCATGACTTCAGAAAGACTTCTAACTTGAATTTCTCCAACTAATTAATCCATAATGAATTAATTAATTAATTCCAAGCAACTAGTGAGACTAAATTCAAATTTAATTCACAATTTTAATTCAAGGACAAATTAAAATTGGAATTTCTGGATTCTATTTTTAACATTTCTTCTTGCTATTTTCAACACTCCCTCTCAACAAGAAAGGAATTCAACTCGATCCCAATCATGAAAATTTGGAATGTTATGCATGCAACACTTCTCTCTAGTGTTGTTGCTCCACAACTCCAGAAACAAAAAAACATCCAACCTGAATCAGAATGATGCATCTGTCATAAAGTCTCTGACTACTATTGCCTATGTCAACTGAAAACTCTGCGCTTCGGTGAACTCAGCCTGTCTGCACTATTGTCAATCCTTCTATGCGCTCTTCAGTATCTAACTGCTCAAGCCTCTGTCACTTTGATCTCTGACTATATCAATCCCACTAATTCCTCCCTCTACTATCTACTTTTGGCTTCCGTAGAAAGGTACGATCCATGAGATAAAACCTCTCAGTGGACCTTACCCAATTTCAACCTTCATGGGACTATCAAGTCACATCGCCTCACCTCACACCTAGAAGTATGGTTGCATGTGATCCCTCTGCCCACATAGATCAAAATTCCCCCCTAATGGAGGTATCTGCATGAGTGGATCTCTTCATTCGGTCTCCTCTCTACTTCTCCAATTGTGGCTCCTCCACAATTGTCTGAGACTTCTTCTGGGGCTGCATGTTGAGAGGTAATTTACTTTCCCTCTCAACCACCAAGTCTCTAACATTTTCCTTGATCCTCAAGGCTTTGCATGCATCTTTAATATCAAGAGCATATAGGTTCTTAAGTCATGAACCGATCTGTTTCACCTGTCTCATGGTGATGTGTCTAAGGAACGCCTTTCCTTTACTAAAGACAACATCGTAGCCCTTTTTTTCCAACATCATGACCGATACCAAGTTCTTCTTCAGTCCAGGCACATACTTCATATCTATCAAGGTGATAGGAGCTCCATGCTCCCTCTAAAAAGCAGGTGTGCCCACTCCTGAAACACTATACCTTCTGTCGTCACCCATCTCTATGTGCATCTTGAGGTCTTTCTCCTCCAAGGCATTGAATAAACTTTTATCACTAGTCATGTCGAATGAGGCTCCAGTGCCAAGATACCAAACACAACCCATCATTGATGACACCATGCATGAAATGAGGGTAAAGTCCATTTCGAACTGAGAGGCTAATGCCTCACCTTCCGATCCATCCGAGGATCCCTTCTTGGACTTCTTCGATGGGAAATTAGTTGCATAATGTCCCATCTCATGACAATTAAATCATCTCACTTTAGACTTGTCACCCTTCTTCCCTCCATGAGAAGAATTTGATTTGGAATGGGAATCCTTCCCCTTCCCTTTCCTTGCCTTACTTGCTAAGGCCGGATTTTCTTCATCATCATCCTTGGATGAAGAACCATCTCGAGTTCTCCTCCTGATCTCCTCTTACATCAGATCCAACCACAGTTGTTCCCAATCCGGTGGTTTCTCCCTTCCATTCACAGAGTCCTAGTAGCTATTCCATCTCTTTGGAAGGCCAAGGAGATCAAGGCTCACCATATCATCATTGGAAATAGTTATTCCCACACTTCTAAGCTCATCTCTACAAGTGGTGAGCATGTTTAGATATGTGGAAATAGTATCGCCATTCTCCATCTTGATTCTTTGAAGCTTATCCTTGAGTGTCGGTTTCCTTTGGTCGCTACTATTCTGGTAGAGGTCCTTCAATGTCTTCCACATTGAAAATGGAGTATCCTTCCCATGGAGACTCGAGACAATATGGTCTTGAACTCCCTCAAGGATGATTTGTCTCGCCTTCACCACACACTTCTTCCACTCAGCCAACTCTTGTGCATTAGTTGAAGCTGGCTTTGTGATTTCTTGATCAATGAAATCCTTCAAGCCATTGTCTTCTAATACAGCCTCCATGCAATCTTTCCATGCTATGTAATTCGAGCTACCTTCCAAGGCATACTTGAGTCTCAAGCCATAGAATGCCATTGACCAACCTTGAAGTATGAGATGAATTTGATTTGCACCTGCAACCCCGAAATTCAAACTTCGAATTCTCTTCTCAGTATACTGTTCACAGCTTTGATAACCTTTTCTCCAGTAGACTAGGCTCTGATACCATGTAGAAATTTCTCTATAGATCAGCTAGCTCTAATACCATGTAGAAATTATGACTGTAGATTAATCTGATAATGCAATATAACTAAAGAAAAATACTTTAATCTAATTCTACAATCAATTAGCAGAAGCTTAAAAGATTTGAGCAGTATCAAGCGGAACACATATAACTAAAAGAAGAATCAATGCACATGAAACACAGAAAATACTCAGGGGAAAGCCTCAACTAAAAACCCCACTATCTGTATTATCATACAAGGTGAAAATATATCAAAATAATACAAAGCCTCAGCTCTCACAACTAATCATCTCTCTGTACAATCCTCCTGGATGTTCACATGCAATCAAAGCTTCTCACAAGCCTTCTCCTCTACCCTCCAAGCTCCTATTTTGTTGCGTTGTTTCTCCTGGGTGATCCTATTGTTACTAAGTGTAACACTGATCACTCACACTGATGTCACACCCTGTAAAACTATGCAATCCTCAAGGAACCTTATTCCTTCTGCATGCATGAGTTTCCTTTATAGGAGAAAACATGCAACTGATAGTACACTGTCCCTGTCTTTAATCTCAACTAGGTCTTTCTCAAAATAGACATGCATGAGTTACTGATGAGAGGATCTTCAATTATCTGGAGTACACTAGTTGGATGCATGCATGCATTAATTGACTGAACTCACAATTAGTTCCTCAAACAGTTTGGAACTAATTTTACTGGACTTAACTCAGTAAACTGAGCTAACTAATTACAACTGAAAATATAACTCAATCTTATCTCCTTAATTAAGGGATAATCTCCTTAATTTAAGGGATAACTGTTGCGTGACTTCAGAAAGACTTCTAACTTGAATTTCTCCAACTAATTAATCCATAATGAATGAATTAATTAATTCCAAGCAGCCGGTGAGACTAAATTCGAATTCAATTCACAATTTTAATTCAAGGACAAATTAAAATTGGAATATTCTGGATTCTATTTTTAACATTTCTTCTTGTTATTTTCAACATTACCATGGATATAATCAACCATAATATACCGTGGGTCAATACGATGACTCATCAATACCACATGCCCAAAAATCATCTCTCATTTTACAATCAAAATATTTTATATTTTAAAATTTTCTTTTAATTTTATTTTATTACATTTTTTGGCCGAGAGACACTCTCCATCAAAGTATGGAAGATACGTGATCCAGGGGATCAAATCAATTCTCAAAATTCAAGTGTGTGACAGAGCTCGAAACCTGAGCGAATGGATAGATCTCGTCGATCTGAATCCAACGCAATTCGTTTCACACAAAACCAATATTTGTATGCTCTCTATATCACGTTCTAATCAAATTGTCAAACAACTAAAATTTTAAAAGTTGGGTTACAAGTAGCCCAATCAGTAGTCCATACGCTGACTAGGTATTTGACTTGGCAGTTGACTGTATTTTTTGGGCCAATGGTTTTTTGATAAGTCGCATCTTCAGATTGGTCTGAATCGTGTCGTTTCTATTAGTTTATGGTTCGTGAAGTGGACCAATTAGGGAGAGCCACGTGGGCCAATCCCTGGCAGTCACGTGGCCTCCTGTTGGCATTGCAAAATTTAGGTGGAAGGCCGAACGGGCATAGTAGGAACCGAACCAAGGACCGAATGAGTGGTAGGGCAACACTTTACCATTGTGCTGCGTGGTGGTGCTTACTACATATGGGTCACAATATCTATATAAAGTTTGCAAAATGTGTCATTAGGGGTGGGGGGTCAGGCTAAGCCTTAGCCCCTAGCCACCCTAGTGCCCACGGGACCACAGACGGAGGGTCAAAGGGGCTAGGACTTAGCCCAACCCATAACACATATCACTGACGGAGCCAACAAAGAATTGGGCGTGTGAAAAAGAGGAGGGGGTTAGCCCCAAGACACAGGACAAGTCACAAGACCAAGGGCACGACAGTTATAAGGGGGCTAACCCCAGGTAACTGGGAACTAAAGCGACTAGGAGAGCAGCTTATTCAGAGGGTCTAAATAGACGGTGGGGTTAGGCCCTAGAATCTTGGCCCCCTATGCGGTCGTATGTGCACCACGTGACCGAAATTTTTGGGACAAGGGGCTTAATGGGCAGACTAACCATCCTAAAATTTCACCCGTCGGGCAGGATTGTAGGCCAAATTTGCATGTCAGTTCCAGGTTTGGGGCACTCAAGCTAGGTTTGCGCCGAATTGGAGGATGATTAGCTATAGAATTTGGAAAAAACTAGAAACAAGCATAACTTACTCAATTTTTGGCCAAATGAGGTGCAAAAAAAACCCATATGTGGTTTTTTGACAGTGTTGGATCCATTGGAGACATCCAATTTTCCGTTTGAGCTATGTAAAATCATGTAAACATGATTTTGAGCACTTAATGAAAGAGGCCTTGCATTAAAAGCTGGACTAGGAGATGTAGCCCATGAGAGGGGTGAACTCCTTTATCATGTTTTATGTTATGTGTTTCAAATATGCTTATTTTGTCTCTGTTTGGCTGTAATTTGTGGTTAAATTCACTTGTTTTATGTGTTTAGTAAATTGATCCTCCACCCAAAACGCATATAATTTTCACTTGCAAACTGTTAAAAATCTTCAAGTTTTCAATTATAGATAATTTTGGTATCGGAGCACAGGTTATTATGAAGGTTTGATTTGTTTGCAAGTTTTTTTCTGATGCTTACAAGGTTGAAGCTCAAAAGAGTAGAAAAAACACACCTCAAGCTTCAATAGTCATGGCACGTGAAGAGGTCTTGAATGGATGTTTGAAGATGAAAGAACTTTCAGAAAATAATTCTTTGAGATGTATGGAATGCTAAATGTTTTTTATGAAGAAAGGAATTCAAGATTGTATGGAGAAATCTCAAAACCTCTTGGAGGAAAAGGAGGCAAACCTCCAAAAGGAAATGCAGTAAATGGCAACAAACCACCACCTTCACCTCCATCCTCAACTTCATCTTTAGCTTCATCATCTACTACCTCTTCTACCCTTTCAAAAACACCTCCAAGTTCCCCAAGGGGTCATGGTAAAACTCCTTTGCTTAAGCTTGATATTAAGTTTGAATTTCCTATGTACAATGGGGAGGTAAATCCGGAGAGATTGGATAATTGGTTCGTCAGATTGAAATGTATTGCAAGATACAAAGAATCAAAGATGATGAAACCAAGATTCAGCTTGCTTCTCTTAGATTGGAAGGTGCATCACTAATTTGGTGGGAAGCCAAAACTCAAGAGGACATGAATAAACGATGTAAGGTTTTATCCTATTGGAATGATTTTGTTGTTGCAATAAGAAGGGAATTTTATCCATTAGCATACATGCATAAAGCTATTATGGATAGGAAAAACTTTAGACAAGCCAAGAGGAAAAATGTGCAAAGCTATACTTAAGAATATAGAAAAAGGGCTTTGATTTTGGGAATAGATTTGTCTTCTCAAGACAATTTGCTCAAATATATTGGAGAATTGCATAGTTATTTGAGACATACAATTCTCATGTTTAACCCTACAAAACTAGATGAAGTTTGTGTATAGGCAACTCATTTAGAAGCAAGAGCGAAGAATGTGCCTCAAGAGGGCAAAAAAAATCCATTCAAGAATGATGGCAAAGGAAAGGGGAAATTCAAAGGAAAATGCAAGAAGAACGCTCCAGTCAAGAAAGAGGGAGAAAAACTCACCTGTAAACATTGCTAAAAAGAAGGACATGATGAAGACCACTGTTGGAAACCTCATCCTGAAATGAGACCCAAAATGTTTAGTAAAAAGGAGAAAGACAATATTGCTGCAACTACACAATATGATTTAGGTTCTGATTGCGGAGATGAAACAAAGATTACAACCATGGGTTTGAAAGGTAAGTACATTGCAAGTACTAGTTCTTCGAATTGTCTCAAGGATACTCAATATGAAAAAACAAGAATTAAGCTTTTGCACATTAGAGCCATTTCAAAACATACCAAGATAGATACACCGTTTGATAGTGGTTCACAAGCAAAACTTATCTCAGAAGACATTGTCAAGAAGTTGAATTTAGAAAACATTCCTCATCCTACACCTTATCCTTTAGGTTGGGTATGTGAGAATGAAAAATTGCAAGTGACAAAGAAATGCATACTTAGATTTGCAATCACTAAAAACTTTCTTGATGAGGTTGAATTTGATGTAGTTTCGCTTGATATATGTGGTATTGTTTTGGGAAGTCCATATCTTTATTATAGGAGAGCTATTTTTCATTGTCGTGAGAACAAATATCATTTGTTCACGAATGGGATTGAGTACATTGTTAGAGCACATAACAAGAAATTGATTTTATCTCTTAAGAATGATGGACAAATGAAGAGGATTGTTAATGCTAGTCATAATTCAAAATGTTCAAGCACAAAGATGTTGAGGAACCTAAAGCCTTTCAAGGATATGAATCAAGTTTGAAATATGATTTTATTGAGGTTTCTAATTCATGTGATAAGATGTTTCAGGAGTCTAACAAGTTGCCTCCTAAAAGAGATAAACAAAATGAAGTGCAATTGCAACAACATGCTTCATTGTTGAACATTGGTGTGAACAAGATGTCAGTGTTAAAGCATGAAGAAGTCAAAAAGAAAATGCAAAGACTATTTGAAAAAGAAGACATTGGTCCCAAGACATCTTATTGTGGGTTTCATAATGTTTTGGCTTTGAAGAAGGATGGTGCATGGCGATGGCGATCACATTTGGTAAAGAGTCGAGCCACGTGCAAGATTAGACATGCTAAGCATCGTTATGGCGACACTGTTCAAGGTGAAATAAATTCGACATTGAATAAGTTTCCTTTGATTGAAGGTCGAGGAGAGAATGTTCAGATTTATTTAGCAGCTTTTTTCTCTTCTAAACAATGAACACCTTGAAGAATTGCAACAAGGTCCTATCTTTGACAGAAAGACAAATACTTCAAAAGTGAAGTACATTCATAAAGAGTTCAAAGCGAAAAAAACAAACAAAACCAAATGGGTTGAGGTTGGAAGAGTGAGGGAATTATACCCTCATCTAATTGTTGACTGAAAATGATTTTTTTGAGGTCCAAATGCTTCCATTGGGGAGGAGTGATTCAGGGGATCAAATTAGTTCTCAAAATTCAAAGTGTGCAATAGAGCTTGAAACCTAAATGACTGGATAGATCTCGGCGACATGAATCCAATGCAATTCGTTTCACTCAAAACCAATATCATATGCTCACAATATTGTGTTATGATCAAATTTCCAAACAACTAAAATTTTAAAAGTTGGGTTGCAGGTAGCCCAGTCAACAGTCTGTACGCTCACTAGGCATTTGATTGGGTAGTTGACTGTATTTTTGTGGGCCAGTGGTTTTTTTACGAGTGGCATCTTCATATTGGTCAGGATCGTGTGGTTTCTATTGGTTTATGGTTCGTGAAGTGGACCAATTAGGGAGAGCCACGAGGGCCAATGCCTAGCAGCCACGTGGCCTCCTGTTGGAATTGCAAAATTCTGGTGGAAGGCCGAACGAGCCTAGCAGGAATTGAATTGTGGACTGACTGAATGGTAGGGAAAAGCTTTACCATTGTGTTGCGTGGTGGTGCTTACTACCTATGGGTCACAATATCTATAAAAAGTTTTCAAAATGCACCATTGGGGGAGGGAGGCCGAGCTAATCCCTAGCCCCTAGCCACCATAACGCCCACGGGACCATAGACAGAGGGGCCAAGGGGCTAGGCCTTAGCCCAACCCACGACAACAACCCACAACGCATATCACCGACGGAGCCAACAAAGAACCGAGCGCACATAAAAGAGGAGGGGCCATCCCCAGGTCACTGGGAACCAATGCGACTAGGAGCGCAACCTATTCGGAGGGGTTGAATTGATGGCAGAATTAGGCCCTAGAATCTCAACCCCCTATGCAGTCGTATGTAAACCACGTGACCGAAATTCTCCGGACGTGAGGCTTAATGGGAGGACTAACCATCCTATAATTTCACCCATCGGGCGGGATTGTAGGCCAAATTTCTGCGCCGATTGCGGGTTTGGGGCGCTCAAGCAAGGTTTGGGCTTAATTGGAGAATGATTAGCTATAGAATTTGGGAAAAAATGGAAACATGCATAACTTATTCAATTTTTGGCCAAATGAGGTGCAGAAAGAACCCAGATGGGAGTTTTTGGATCCATTGGAGATATCAATTTTGTCATTTGAGCTATGTAAAAGCATGTAAACACATTTTTGAGCACTTAATGAAAGAGGCCCTACATTGGAAGTTGGACCAGGAGATGTAGCTCAGGGGAGGGATGAACTCCTTTATCATGTTTAGTGTTATGTGTTTAAAATATGCTTATTTTGTCTCAATTTGGTTGTAATTTGTGGTTAAATTCACTTGTTTGATGTGTTTAGTAAATTGATCCTCCACCCAAACACATATAATTTTCATTTGCAAATTGTTAAAAATCTTCAAATTTTCAATTACATATCAAGATGTAATGTCATGTTATATTATGTTATCGAAACATTTTGACTCGGTCAAATTACATAAAAATAAAAATGAAAATGAAAAATAAAATTATTAATTAAAACATTTTGCCTCGGTGAAATTACATAAAAATAAAAATTAAACTAAAAATTAAAATTAAAAATTAAACCATCCTAGATCCATCTTAACTCCAAATCTATCAAGCTCCTAGAAGGATCAAATCTCTAGGTGCAAATCTTTCTTTAAGTTTTGCACTCAGAAAAGAGGTTTGCACCTTAATAGATTTGATCCCTCTCGGTGCTTGATAAATCCCGAGTTAAGATGGACCTAGGTTGGTTTAAATAAAACTACCAGCATAGATCCATCTTAAGCACAGATCTAACATAAGCCAAGAGGGATTAAATTTCTTCAAGTGCAAACTTATTATAGAGTGCAAAAAAAATGTGTAATTTCATTATTTAAATTGTATTTTTAAATGCTACGAAGATTACATAAGTTAAACTTGTAACTCCAAAAAATCTTTGTTGGATTTCAACATAAAATCATATACATAAAAATTGATTAAACTATAAAACCACTTTAAGTGTTTTAACCATAAAACTTATTTTTTTCATAGTTTCATATGATATATAACATGTTTTTTTAACAATATATAAAATATTTTACATAAACACGTGCATTGTGAGCATTTTATGGGCGCACATTAAAATAATTTATTATTATTAATATATTTTTAAGTATATGCCAATTTTAATTCCTATTAAAATATTTTATTCATAACCCACATTGGATATTTTATTTAAATCACCTATTAAAATATTAAACCTTACTCACTTGTTTATTTTACTTGCAATTACTTTACATGAAATCTACATGGTAAAAGGAGGGTGGATTTCCAAGGTTAAAAATCTTACATAGGGGCACTATATTAATGTTTGACAAACTTTCTCACATTACACCTACATATCACCCCTGGGCTGGATATTATGCATCTAATATGAATACAAGTGCATACACAAAATTGGTGTGTCTACATAATGTAATTTTATCAATAAAATTATGGTTTTTTTTTTCTCCAAACAAAAAATCAATATCACGTCCCTAAAAAACCATAACTCATTTCATATGACACTTGTTCATATGATTTTTTTTTAATTAATCAATTTAATTAAAAAAACAAAAATGACATAACAACTTTGGACATAAATCTCAACCTTTGATTTGTGTATACTACCAAAAACAAGTTACAATGTTTCATGGAGGTTAAATCCCTACCATCCACTTAATAATTATTAATAATTAAATTAAACCAAAATAGAGACGCCTTCGATAATTAAGTCATAATTTCGATAGGTGTCTTGATATCTCCTTTATGAAATCTCTCATCCCTGGTATGTATGATGAAAATTTGTAATTATTACGTCATTTTATCCATGTTTTGATTCATGGAATCTATCCTTTGATCCATCAAAGATTTCATTTTATTTTTAAGGTATTTCTAAGAATGTGATAAATCCACTTATTTCAACACACTACCACCCTTCAACCCTAACCCCACTCAACTATCAACATCTCCATTGTCTTTGCATCTCTTGTCAACCATGGTTGGCGTTGTAGGAGGGAGTAGATGTTGCCGGGGATAAACATCCCAATCAATCCTTGAACCCCAACCCTCATTTTGTTGCAAAAGAACCAACTCCAAACCAACAAAAAGGTTCCTCATTGCATGCTTTTGTGAGTCGGAGACCTCCAGGAAGTTGCCTTCCAAAAACAACCACAGATCCAAAGTTTAAAGTGCATTCTAATTGATTTGGTGAATATATCCAATAAATGAAGGATCACCCCTTAATAGGAAAATTCCTTGGCATCTGGCCTTAAAAAAATGTCCTCTCCTATTGTATTAAGTAAAAGTGGAAGCCAAAGGGCCAAATCAAATTAGAATTGGGAGCAAAGGGTGTTTTCACCATTATTTTTGCTAATGTAGAAGACTGCGTGAGAGTTTTAAAAAACAAACCATTTTCCTTAAATTTGTTGGATTATATCTTTGGTTCTAGATAAAGAGATTTGTTTTGAACAAAAAGGGCTTCACAACAACCCTAGTTTAGATCTGAATGTACTCCCTTCCCAAAGAGTTATAAGATGAAGAAATATTAGCTAGCACCAACAATGCTCTAGGCCACTTCGTCAAAGTGTTGAAAGCCACACAAAAAAGCTAGGTACATATCCTATGCCCATATATGTGTATACATGAATATCTCAAAACCCCTTCTCGAGTCAATTAATAATTATTAAAAATGAGGTTTATAAGAAACCCTGGATTATGAACACATTCCATTATATTGTCGAAGATGCTAAGAATATGAGCATCTCTATAGAAATTGTCCCATACTTGTACCTAATACCACTCCAGATCAAACCCAAGCCGCAGATGAGGATGCCTTCTATAAACCACTATAAACCACCACCATATACATAAGCCTCCTATATAAGTTATAGGAGAAGCTTATCAATATCAGAGCGAGTAGCGGTTTGATAAACCATCGCCACAAACATAAGCCTCCTATTATGCATCTATATAAGTTTATAATACCCAATATAGGGGTGACTTGTAGGTGTAATGTAAGAAAGTTTGTCAACATTTTTACATGTCAGCTTAGTATGTTGACTTTATATTAATATGTACAGTTTATAATAAGTAAAAGATTAGTAAACTTTTACATGTTGGTTAAAAGTAATATAAAGGCCAATATGAGTGAGATGTTGTAATGTCCTAAAGAAGTTAAAAGTAATAAAAATAATAAAATTCAATTTTTTACATTGTAATTTTGTTTTTATTAAATAACATTACTAATAACCTTTTAATAAAAGAAATCATAATATACATAATACATTAAAATATATAACATATAATCCATTATACCTTATAAATTAGAATAATGATTATGATTATGTAAGGAAATTTAAATTTAATTAGTAAGCACATAAAAAATTGAATACTTACAATATAACAATATACTGAACCATGGATTTTCACATCCACTTAGCCATATATATTATTAACTTGTAAATAGGCTTTGTTACAATACCATGAGCAAATATTATGGCTCTTCAATACAACATGCTCAAAACCATCTCTCATTTCACAATCAAAATATTTTATTTGAATTTAATTTTATAACATTTTTTAATTAAATTTAAAAGAAAAAAAGAAGACTATAATTACTTTTGAGATATATCTACACCCTCTATCACATTAAAATATATAAGATATAAAAAGTAGCTATAAATTAAGATATATTTTACCATATAAATTAAGATAAAAGTGTTGTTACCATATTTAAATTTCATTAATAAAAACATAAAAACTCAATACTTACAATATAACAAGATTTTAAATGGTGGATATTCACCCTTAATTTACCATGGATATTTTAACCATACCAAATGATGGGTCATCAATACCACATGCCCAAAAACCATCTCTCGTTTCACTATCAAAATAATCCTTATAATATAACAAGATTTTTAACCATGGATACTCACCCCACTTTACCATGGATATTATTAACGATAATATATCATGGGCCAATAAAAAGGAAAATAAAAATAAAATTATTAACTCTGGATCTATCAAGCTCTTAGAATGATCAAATCTCTAGGTGCAAAGTTTTGCACTCAGAAAAGAGGTTTGAGTGGAGAGGGATCAAATTTCTTAGAGTGCAAACTTATTTTAGAGTGCAAAAAATAATGTGTAATTTTTCATTTTTTAAATTGTATTTTTGAATGCTACAAATATTACATAACTTAAACTTGTAACTCCAAAAAATCTTGGATTTCAGCGTAAAATCATATACCTAAAAAATGATTAAACTATAAAACCACTTCAAATTTTTTAATCGTAAAACTTATTTTTTTCAATAGTTTCATATGATATATACATAATTTATTTAAACAATATATAAAATATTTTAGATAACATGTGCATTGCCCATTTTATGGCTCACATTAAAATGGTTTTTATTATTAATATATTTTTAAGTATATGCCAATATTAATTCTATTAAAACATTTTATTCATAACTCACATTCGATATTTTATTATAACAATATTAAAATATTTTATTTTAATTATTTTTCTTTTATATGTAGATATATATGAAGTTTGTTATTGCCATAAATCAATCAACATAGGTCTTCAAATAGTTTATTTAAATCACTAGCTAAAATATTAACACTTACTGGTTTATTTTACTTGCAATTACTTTACATGAAAGTTACATGGTAAAAGGAGGGTGGATCTCCATGGTTAAAAATCTTGCATGGGGCATTGTATATGGTCATTATATTAGTATTATAAATTGTACATATTAATATAAATTCAACATACTAAGCCGACATGTAAAAATGTTGACAAACTTTCTTACATTACACTTACACATCACCCCTATATTGCGCTGAGCATTATGCATCTAATATGAATACTAATGCATACACAAAGTTAGTGTGTCTACATAATGTAATTTTATCATCCACTGCCCATTGATTATGTAACATACAGTGAGACATCATGAATTGTTTTTACCAAGTTTAATTTCATTTATGTTATTTAACTATTAAAACTATTGGGCTTAAATAACCAGAACAAATACTTTTAATTATTAATTAAAAGACTTTGGACCGGATTGTTAAAAGAATCAAAGAAACAATTGAACAAACTTCTAAGAACAATTACAATTGTTCCTTCACCCTTTTTCTTAAGAGGAAAAGAGGGCAGAACCCTGGGGGTGGAAGGAAAGAGGATTGTGTTGCATTCGTCCTTGAGCTGACAAACTTAACCAATGGGAAAGAAAGTTAAGGTAACAAGCTGCAAACTTTCATACATTACACCTACACATCACCCCTATACTGGGCTGAGCATTATGCATCTAATATGAATACAAATGCATACACAAAGTTGGTGTGTCTACATAATGTAATTTTATCATCCATTCACCATTGAATATGTAACATACAACGAGACATCATGAATTGTTTTTACCAAGTTTAATTTCATTTATGTTATTTAACTATTAAAACTATTGGGCTTAAATAGCTAGAACAAATACTGTTAACTATTAATTAAAATACTTTGGACCAGATTGTTAAAAGAATCAAAGAAACAGTTGAACAAACTTCTAAGAACAGTTACAACTGTTCCTTCACCCTTTTTCCTTAAAAGAAAAGAGGGCAGAACCCTAGGGGGTGGAAGGAAAGAGGATTGTGTTGCATTCTTCCTTGAGCTGGAAAACTTAACCGGTGGGAAAGAAAGTTAAGGTAACACGTTGTGAGGTACAGGACTTGAGGCTTAGAGTCTTGACGCCCAAGCTACCCAGCTGTTCCTGATTGGCAGAAGTGGAAGGGCTCGGAGGGGGAATCTGGATGTAATTATCAGTTTCGAGGCTGGGTGGAGAGATCTTCCAATTATTTAATGTATGCATAACGAAAGAGACAAATAAGTGATACTAACATGGTAATCATTATTAGTAGAGTAGTTCGAATGTTTACTGTAAATAGAAATAAAATAACAATAGTGAATGACCTGTCTACTGTAAGCAGAAAGTATGGAAATGATTTAGCATTGGTAACAATCATCCATTAATTTATGAGTAGAATAGTAAAACAAATAGATGATGTATGCTTTCCTAATGGATACTGACATATATATAGAACTATACATTGTTAATTAACAATAAACGCTAAGTTAATAAGCAAAATAGCGTTACAGATAATTGTCGATTTAACCTAAAAACATATAAGTGTACAAACAGTAAAAGCAAATGCATATCAATTTTCTGTAAGAATATAAATAAACAAATTATACAAAACTATAAACATATTCATATAGCAATATATGTCTAAATATCAGACCTCCATCATACACAGGAAATCTTCCCCCAAACTGTAGAGAGAAGTCAACGCGGTGAACCCTTATTTATGCTTTGGGTTAATTCTATGATTGCATCACATTTCATTATACATCTAGGGTTTGTAGCCTCGGACAAGTTCAGAAAGAACCCATCCAGAGCCGTGTACCTCGGTTCCTTAAACCGAAACCCATGATTTATAATCATACTTATCACAAATATATATAAATTATCTGCTAAAACGAATGACATAATCTGCAAAGCGGCGGAGAAAATCATACAAAACAAATAACCTCCGGTAATCAACCAAATTTCAAAGCTCAACAACTGATTATACAACAACTGGAATTTACATAAATAAAAACCCAAAATTCATGAACAGGTCTGTTATAACTATATTCCGTCGGAATCAGTCCAGTTTGAAAAACATTATACTACATTTATAAAAAAGTTATGTCATGTGTTCAATGAGAACAAGCAGGAAAAGACTTGAGCTATATCAACCCTGGGGTTACTCATATAAGCAAAAATAAACCAAAACATCAAATATTACCACAATTCATAATTAACAGCACATCCTGGTTGTAGCCACAATATCAACTATTACAACTCATGAAACCCTCTATCACAGAAAGTGGTTCACTGAACCAAGGCACATAAACGAGGTTTCCAACACACCTGGAAAGTGTAGGAAGGAGCGGAGATTAGCAAGGGAGTCGCTCTCGACAATGCACAAATCAAATGAGGGTTTTGAACCAGATCCAAAGACATTACCTGCACAACAAATTATGAGAGAGGCCACCTCTGCAATAACTCGACATCAACAACAAACCGTGCAATGTAAGTATGGCTTACCTATGCGTGAGCTGGGTAACCATTGAAGCCACAACCAGACCTGTACAGAACCAGACTGCCTCATCCGAAGAAGGAATGGAAAATAGACACAAAAAGACTCAAAATACATTATCATCAGTTGAATAGTGGTTACCTCAGAATGTCAGGGCAATATTCCTTTCTTCAAGACCGTTAAGGACCAGGTTGGACTCTCCATCGCTGTTCCAAAATGCCAATAACTCGTCAAATAAACTCTAGGACTGTCACAACCTACCATCAGCGGAAGAAAATACCTAATAGCATAATGTGAGCGGAAGTGGGACGAAGATGGCACTTGGAGCCTCAAAGGCGAAATGTCCAAAGATTTTCACAGGGTCACCATAATAGAGCAAAGCGTCGAGACAAAGAATAACCAAATGAACTATTCCTTTCGCTAAAACAATTAATAAACCCTCCAGCCAAGCTCGAGCAGTCAAGACCCTTAATAGTTGTCGATCGAACGACAGACAGGCAGCCAACGCAGTATCGAGACTCCTCCAAGGTAAGGTAGATAAGGTCATTAACACCATCATAGGTGGCGAGAACAAGCACACATGAACTAGACAGGAGGACACCTCAGGATTCTTCAACATTAATGGAGGGCAACCTACTTGAGATCGATGAAGGCATGCGAAAACGATATAGAAAGTTGTGGAATGTACCACGTAGGCTGCCAACGTGGTGATCTCGTACCAACCCCCGCAACGCAAATTCTAACCCCAAATCCTAAACGAAATCAAAATTTATTAACACAGCAATCATATGAGTCCACAATATGATGGACCAAGGGAAAAACAAGATATTATTATTATAATAATTAATGCATAATAGATAAATATATTATATATATATATATATATATTATATATTATATATTTATATTATAATATATAATTATATATATATATATAATAATATATATATATATATATATATATATATATATATATATATATAGGTAGGATGTTACAGAATAACTTACAATATTTCATGGAGGTTAAATCCCTACCGTCTACTTAATAATTATTTATAGTTAAATTAAACCAAAATAGACACGCCTCGGGTAATTAAGTCATAATCTCGATAGGTGTCTTGATATCTCCTTTACGAAATCTCTCATCCCTAGTATGTATGATGAAAATTTGTAATTATTACATCATTGTATCCATGTTTTGATTCATGGAATCTATCCTTTGATCCATCAAAATTTTCATTTTATTTTTAAGGTATTTCTAAGAATGTGATAAATCCACTTGTTTAAACACACTATCACCCTTTAACCCTAACCCTACTCACCTATCAACATCTCCATTGTCTTTGCATCTCTTGCGAACCATGGTTGGCATTGTAGGAGGGAGTAGATGTTGCATGGGATAAACACCCCAACCAATCCTCGAACCCCAAACCTCATTTTGTTGCAAAAGAACCAACTCCAAGCCAACAAAAAGGTTCCTCGTTGCTTGCTTCTGTGATTCAGGGACCTCCATGAAGTTGCCTTCCAAAAGCAACCACAGATCCAAAGTTGGAAGTGCACTCTAATTGAATTGGTGAGTATATCCAATATATGAAAGATCATCTCTTAATAGGAAAATTCCTTGGCATTTGGTCTTCAAAAAGGTTCCTCTCCTATTGTATTCAGTAAAAGTGGAAGCCAAAGGGCCAAATCAAATTAGAGTTAGGAGCAAAGGGTATTTTCACCATTATTTTTTGCTTAGAGTGGGGAGCAAAAGGTGTTTTCACCATTATTTTTTGCTAATGTAGAAGACCGCATGTGAGTTTTAAAAAACAATCCATATTTCCTTAAATTTGTTGGATTATATCTAACTCTAATTTGATTTGGCCCTTTGGCTTCTATTCTAGCATAGATCCATCTTAAGCACAGATCTAACACGAGCCTAGAGGGATCAAATTTCTTCAAGTGCAAACTTATTTTAGAGTGCAAAAAATAATCTATAATTTTTCATTGTTTAAATTGTATGTTTGAATGCTTCAAAGATTACATAACTTAAATTTGTAACTCCAAAAAACCTTTGTTGGATTTCAACATAAAATCATATACTTAAAAAATGATTAAACTATAAAACCACTTCAAATGCTTTAACCATAAAAACTTATTTTTTCAATAGTTTCATAAAATATACACATATATTTTTTTAAACAATATATAAAATATTTTACATAACATGTGCATGAGAATTTTATGGGCACACATTAAAATAATTTGTTAGTATTAATATATATTTTAAGTATATGCAATAATGATTCTTATTAAAATTTTTATTCATAACCCACATTGTATATTTTATTATATACACATAAATATTTATTTTAATTCTTTTTCTTTTATATATTAGATTATATATGGAGTTTGTTATTGCACAAATAGTCAACATATCTTCAAATAATTTATTTAATTCACCTATTAAAATATTAAACTTTACTAGCTTGTTTATTTTACTTGCAATTACTTTATATGAAATTATATTAGGTCATATGCACAACTAATTTATTTAAATCACCTATAAAAATATTAAACCTTCCTAGCTTGTTTATTTTACTTGCAATTACTTTATATGAAAGTATATTAGGTCATATGCACAACTAATTAAATATCTATATACTATTATTTTTTCTTTTTTATTATGACTCACATTTCTTTTCTATTTAAAGAATATTTTATTTTCATTGTAAGAGGGACATGTGTCAACTCCAATTTGAGCACAAACATACTTACACATTGCCTTGACACTGGGTTGTAGAATGAGCCTCTCGACTCAATAATTTAGTTAATTTTTATGGGTTTTTAGCATCCTGACATGTTCTATAAAAAAGTGTTTTGATGTTTATCATGGATTAACTATGCTAATAGTAGTTTTGTAGGATTATTGGAATTTTTTTTTGTAAGTTAAATTCAACAATTATTAAAGATATATATATATATATATATATGGGGAAAAGTTTTGTTTTTAAATATTTTTGAGGGTGCAAAGCATAGGTAATCACTGACCGGATACACGTTTCTCTACCATTTCTTTGCTTTTTGATAGGGTGACATTGCTCTTTGTTTGGCTTGACAAAGGGTGTGGAACTTGTTGAATGTGTCCATGAGAGAAGCAAATGCAATGACAACCAAGGAATGAAATTGGAATGAATAGCGTATTGATACGTGATGCATGTTACCCTTGCAAGTTAGGAGACACATCATTAGCTCACTAGTGGTATTGGCTTAGGATCAATAACTGGGCCAACGCGGTTACTTAGAGAACACTTGAAAGATTTGAAACTCTTTTGTCAAGATGTGAGAGTGCAAGTGAATATTAGCAAAACCAAAGTTGTGATTTTTTCTTTGAAAAGAAAGAAAATAGTTTACTTTTCTCTTTGAGGGCAACCCCTTGGAGGTTGTAGGTGAGTACAAGTATCTAGGAATTGATTTCCACTATAGGCTTAGCTAGGAGACATGTAGATCAAAGAGAATCCAAGGAGGGTGGAAATCTTCATACATTCTTTGGAACAAGAGTAGATAAGTAGAACTGGAAGACTGAGAAAAACCTCTCTGGTTTATTAGTGGTATGCGTTATCCTCTATGGTTGCGAAATATGGGGGAGCAACATGTCACGCAACAAATGACGATAAATAGAAAGAATTCAAAAGCATCTAATCACAAATAGCCTCGAAGTCAAATCAACAGTCCAATATGATATCCTTTTAGCTGACGCTGGTATGTTTCTAATTAAGGCTTCTACGATCATTTATTTGCTAAGTTACTTAAAAAATGGTTGAAAATATGGATAAGCGCTAATGGCCCAAATTGGTTGTTGAAGAAGAGCTAAATTGTTGGAAAAAGACATGGATGGAGCAAAATAGAAAGTGGTTGGGGAAATATGACATTAATTTTCATGAATTTCCTCACACTAAGGAGGAGATAAAAAAGTGAGTGTTGGAAAAATTCAAGACTGCCACGTGGACAAAACAGGAAGCAAAAACAAAACATATTATGTCAAAGAATTTAACCGGCGTGGAAACATGATGATAAAGAATATTTGAGTTCCTCAATCAAGGGATCAACTAAAATTTTAATTGCACAACTTACGACTAACTTCCATCATCTAAGATATGACACTTGTAGATGGGCAGTGATCAAAGAAAATTGGGCAGAATAAGAAGTGGTATAAACATAATGACATTTTATCGAAAAATGTACAACATACAAAATTATTCATCAACAACGGCCTAAAAGAAAATTGGGCAGAATAAGAAGTGGTATAAACATAATGACATTTTATCGAAAAATGTACAACATACAAAATTATTCATCAACAACGGCCTAAAAGTGAACAATCTAAGTACAATCTAAGTGAGTATTTTTGAAAAAAAGACTTCACAAAATAGCGAATTTCTTACTCAATCGCGAGAAAAAAATTCAAAATATGCATTAAATTAATAACATGGAAAAAAATAAATCTGAACATAGATATATTAAGTTGATAATGCGTTGTCCTTAGACCGCGTCTTAGTAGAAGTCACTAAAAATCATTCATTCAGACGGGAGAGAGGGACAGATGGGGACGGAAGGGTAGTGCGAGGTCAGATAGAGCGCTGGGCGGAGTAACCAAGGGCGCCAGATTAGGTATGATGGTTTGGAAAGTCAGGCCATTAGTTAGTTCTTGCAGAGATCGGAGTTAGGGTAGCCTCAAAGCTTGCATTCTTTTAATGGCTATTCTTCATTCAGTACTTCCCCGCTTTGATTTGCTTGTGGAAGGGTGGATCTGCAGTAGATGGATCTGTGGTAACCATTGGTTAATGGATCTGCCCTACTTGGAAGGGATGACATCCCAGCATTCTTGTAAGGGTGGGCTACTATTAGCTCGACCGTACACTTGGATAGTAGCTATAGGAGGGGTTTAGGGCAGAGTGGGCTTCTCTTTCGTTTGAGAGTGGGTTTCTCTTGCGCATCATACTCTCTACCCAGCGCGACTCTCCCATGTATTTCCCATTCAATCTCTGCAAATGACCAGACGATTCTGTTTAGCATTATTCACCGGAACCTAACATCTTACCACAATAAATTATGTTGCATGATAATAAAAGCAGATTTCCATTAATTACAAAAGACTAGAATGATATACACCAAGAAAGAAACTGAAACAGCACTGAGAGAACTAGTACGGAGGAGGTGCGCACGAGCGTGAACCCCGTGTTCCAGAAACAAGAACTTACAGTGTCATTTTCCAGGTACGGAGGAGGTGCGCACGAGCGTGAACCCTGTGTTCCAGAAACAAGAAGCAAGCAGCATCGGCAGGGCTATCAATAGGTCTTTATTTCTGAGATTATAAAGCAGAAAAGAGGAGTCCCTTTCAATCATTGAACATGCACCAATTCATCTAGCCAGAAGGTCAATGCCAGCAACATGATACTCCTGTGAAGGTTTTTAGTAAAGCTAAGGGCCTCAGGCTGCAGAGTGAGGTTATTAGAGAAAAAGGGTGGCGATATTTAGCAAACGGTTCAGGACCTTTGCCTCAGGTCACAAGAAGGCTAATGCAACTAATTACAAAAGATTTCACGGAATACAGAAAAAGAACGATGCAAAGCTTCTAAATCGCAGGGATTTCAGTAAACATTCAGTCGAGGGCTTGGAAATGAGCCGTTTGGTCCAAAAAATTCAGATATTCTGTGAAAGAATGCATGAAGAGTTTGTAAAGGGAGCTATCCATTCATCTTTCAGGAGGTGTAGTAAAGATCTAGTGACAGACCTAGTTAATGAGAATATTAGTGAAATTATTGAGCCATCTGGTAAGCGATTGGCTCTCGGATGCACTCTCCATTGGATTACTAAATGCGTGCTTCGGTGTAAATTCTTCCTGGCGTGTAGAAGTAGCGTTTGGCAGATGAAACAAGAGCTTGTTGTCACAGTCCAAGCAGACCAAGAGCAAAAAGCACGGTGAAGTAATTATAACACCCATAATTCCCAAGTACTGAAGCTTGATATTGGGATTGATACTGTTTGAAGCTCATACTAGTCTGCATATTAATTATGAGAACATATATATGAAATGGAATTCGAGGGAGAGAACGTGAAAGCATAAATATAATACAAATATTCACCATTCATAATTGCTATATCTTCTTTACTCCATGTTGAAGTCTGTTTACTGGGCACGCTCTTCAAGCTGCATATCCCTTCCTCGTAGGTCATCAGAGTACTCGACTGATTGGTAGTGTTAAAGGCATACATTGCATGTTAGACAGGAGAAGCTGCAAAGCAGCAAGTCCCTGCCTTCAGGACAGAGAGTAAACCAAGAGATAAGGAGTGTATTGATGTTGACAGCATTTTTCAAAGTGCTTCAGAGTGGGCAGGGACTGAACCAAGAGCTAACGAGTTGTAGTGCAGGGTGAACCAAGACCCAACGAGTTGTAGTGCATTGATGTAGACAGCTTTCTTTAAAGTGCTGTAGTGCATTGATGTTGGCAGCATTCCTCAGAGTGCTGTGGCGGTGCCTTGTTGAAATCTGCCCCCTGTCATGAGGGCGTTGGCTCATAATGATTTCTGCGAGACACGAAGAGGTCTGCCTCTTGAAACTTAAGTATCTGATGCTATTTATCTGTTACCATGCTGTGGATATAGTTGTAATGGATGCATATCAGAAAAAAATTATCCTGTTTTATATTTACATACATATATTCAGAAATTTGAAAGTATGGATATAGAAAATGAGTGTTCATAGAAACTCAATATTGCTCTGAAAATAGTTTTCGAATCAGTGAAATGTTTTAATGATTGTTTTGTTCAACAGGTCATGTTTTAATTTTAGGTGTCTAGTGATATGGAGTACAGTGTATCCTTGTATCTAAGTGAAATATTAGGTGTATGAAGTCACTTGTTAGCAGAAACATACGTTGTAGACTATGTTTGCATTTTCTTAAAGCAGATAGAATTTTACATTAGATAGAACCTTGACACCGAATGGTATATGGAATTTGTAATCTTAATCATAGCATGTTAACTTACAGTTGATTTGTCCGTTATCGTTGAGCATGAAATATGTAAGAGTTGCTTGTCGTATTTTAGGGTTCGAATCTTGCTTATTCATGTAGACAAATGCTGCCGCTGTTATCGCTTCTTACAAGTGCCGGTGCAGACAAATGTTGCCGCTGTTATCCCTTCCTACAAGTGCTGGTGCAACTTTTGCATCTGGTATGGACATCCAGAAACTGAGAATGGCATTTAATACCTCAATGTGAGACTTCAATAAGAGTATTGTTTAGATACCATTAAAACTTTGAAATGCTTTTTTAAGATGAAATTATAAAAATAACAAATATATTAGGTGTTATATATGATGGAAACGTAATCCTTAGGAATTATGTGAATTTGGATTATTCACTTGAGAAGAAGGCAAAAAGCCACAAGTGAACCTGAAAAGTCATGAGGAGTCCAAAAGACCTCTTGGAAGATGAAACCAAGGGTCAGAAATTGATGTATTTATTCATTATCATATGAATGAATAATGCATCTCAGGCTTATCAAAATCTGTGGATCTGTCTTCCACTTTTATGAGTCTAACAGTTGTGTCAAAGTGAGGTTTTCTTGAGAAATCCACAAGTTTGTGAGCCAAAGTTTTGTGTGGCCTTCTTTGACATGTGCGATCTTCATGGGAAATTGCAATGTTCCACCAAGACTCCGGTGCGGGGAGACGGGGGTGTGGGGAGACGCACAGGGGGGACGTGTGGGAGTAGCCTTTCATATTCATTGTTCACTGTTCAATAATGAAAGCATAAAAATATTAAATAGACCAATTGAATCATTGTTCCATCCTCATCATTCATTTTGATACATACATCATTCATATGACATACTCAAGTCTCATTATTGAATTATTCATACATACCATGAGATTCGATAAAAAAAAATCAATAATGAAATATTCAAATACATTGATCCATATTATTCATCATTCTACAATCTACGTTGATTTGAAAATTAAATTCATCATTCATCATTCTAGAATCTAAATTGAAAGCAAAACATACTAGTATATTTTCAAAGTTTGAACACTAAATTTATATAACTCAAAGTTTGAACCTAGGTTTTAGACTTTTAGTTATTTAATGTTTTTTTGTTCTATTTAGTTTTAATTTTTTTTTTTTTAATTGTTTTGATTTTGATTTTTGATTTTTTAATTTTTAATTTGGGTCTCATTAGACAAATTTAAAGGGGGATGCCCAGAAGCACCCTTTTTGAAGGGGGATGCCCAGATGCACCCTTTTTGGGGAGTCTAGACTCCCACACTAAAGGAGGACTCCCAAACGCACCCTTTTTGGGGAGTCTAGACTCCCACACTGGGGAAACGCACCCCCTTGCGTCTCCCCGAGACTCCCCAAAAAGGGTGCGTGGGGAAACGCACCCCCAAGAGACTCCCCGTCTCGAGTGCGAGGGGTGCATGCACCCGACCCTGGGGGATGCGTCCCCATGGAACACTGGGAAATTGTGCTTGATTTGGATATTCGTGGCGTTGTATCTGATTGTCCAAAATGATCTCTAATCAACACTCGTTTTTCTTTGCTTGGCTTTAACTTCTCCCTTGCTTATTTGTGCTATTCATCTACTTTATGCCCATTTTATTGATGCCTATAGCCTCTCTATCCCTTGCAGCTACTAGACTCTTTGCACTACATGTAGTGGATTTGGCCCTCTATCCCTACCGCTCCTTTCAACAATAAGACAAACAAATAAGCAAAGATTGACAGTCTGTAGGTTTTAACCCTGTACAGAAATTACCTACAAACATTCTTAAAACATAAAATATACAATGGCGAGAACATAAAACAAATATACACAGAGATTTTCCGCTAGATTCCAAAACCGGGACTACCAGATTGATTTTTCATTATATTCCTTTCAATGTTACAATACATATATATACATGCCGAAGCCATCCATTAATTCTAGTTTAGAACATAAACGTAGTTTCCTTGACCGGGTCTACAAAATACCATGGGCAGAAAACCATCATGCCCAAAACCATGTGCAAAACCCATGCACAAAACCATGGGTAGGTCAGCCCACCATCTTTGGGTTCGCCCCCCATCCTTGGATCCGCCCAACTATTATTGGGTCCGCATAATTTTTTTTTCCTCAGGACACTACCCTGGACCCTGTAGGGGGGCTACCACCCCCCCTGTGACATCCCCGCTGTGCCTGGTGCAACGCACAACACGTGGAACTAGTCGCGAAAAGGCTATAACACATAGTCAACACAACCTTGGTGACCTTCTTCTTCACTTTAAATTATAGTAACACGTACATGCCTTATACTATTTTGTGCAAACATGAGGCTTGGCCCAATCATTGTTTCTGTCATTTGGTTAGCCTCACGCCCATCAATGTCCATGGATTATCATATTTATTCATGTTCAATTCTGTAGAGAGCTTAGAAAGAAAGTGAGGGGAGTATCGTTGTTTGTGTTTATTCTTGTTGCTTTGTTTTCTATTGTAGCGTTGGGTGCAGGAGACATTGAGGGTTTGTGGAGGTTGAAGTTATAGGGCGAGCATTGGAATCTGAAACTATAACCGGGTTCATTGCAATCGATGCATTGGTATTCATTTGCGACATGCGCATAGGTTAGGTTGTGTTTATGTAAATTATGTATGTATGTTAGCCACGTGGGATATGTCTTTAGTGGAAAACCTTGTACATAGAGTTTATTCTTATGTTTCACTACTTTGAGAGTTTGGACTGCTCATATAGACCATAACTGCTTTTGCAATCCAATTTTACCACATAATTTCAACTCTCCATGTCATGGAGTTATTGCATTCAAAAACATTTGTTTGTATTGTTGAAAATTAGTGAGTGAAAGTCTTCTTTGGCTTGTGCCTTAGTCAAAGAGAGCACAAGTAGTCCTTAGCATGCATAAGTTCCTAAAAGTTAGGACGAGTTCCTAAAAATTAAAATGATTGCATGAAGCAGTTTAACTCATGCGGTTAGTGGGAGGCTCAGTTTGTTGTCTCTTAGTGCGAGTTAGTTTTGGAAATTGAATGCGAAGAGTCTCAGTTCTAAATTGAGACTAGACGAGTTACAACAGTCAATTTGACTCAGTTAACTCATCAATCACTAGTTCGACTTCCAAAAATAAAACTTGCCAGATTTAGCTTATTCGAAAAACTTATAAGGAGGACGAAGGCACAAAATTGGTTCATTGTTTTGTGAGCACGAGTTGGTGAGACAAGACAATAGAGAGCATGAGTTTTGTGTGTGAGCTAGCAAAGCTAGGAAGAGCATGAAGGAGAGGCCTATATGTAGTGTTTGGCAAAGAAAATTCTTGCTGGTATGCGCTAGGAAATAGAAGGAATTTCCAGAGCCAAAGCAAGGATTTAGGAGCTAAGGACAAGGTTGTTGCAAGCAAGTTTCATCTAAGTGTCAACAAAGAGAACAACGTTGTTCTCTAAGTGAAACAATTTGCCTTATAATTAATTCTATTTGCTCAACTTTGTCAATAAAATTTCTACAGCTAGCAAAGGGTTTTCCTAGTTGGGTTCCCTAGATTTTTGTTTGTTTGTGTTTTTGGCTATCGTGTGACTGTGTTTAATTTTGTTATATTCGGTTGCAAACAAGTAGAGAAATTTTGTGTCTCAATGAAAAAAAACTAGTTTTCAGATTGTCATTAGAGCAGTTGCAGAATTTCAAGGAAATTGTACATGGTATCAGAGCAGGGAACAAAATAAAGACCAACACAAGGTGATTCATTCATCACAAGAGCAATTCATCATTGGAGAAGCACCTGTGGTAGCTGCAACCTTGAAGAGGAGCATATCTGGGTTGTTTTGGTGCATAGTTTTTGGTTGTTATTTCTCTGTACAATAGGTTGAGTATCTGTGTGATATTACAAGTAGGGCCGAGCCCTAGGTTGAGGCTGGTCTAAGGTCTCAAAGTCCTGGAACAATAGTAAAAAGGCGGCTGAAGGAAGGCCTAGTAGAGAAGGTGTAACACAGTGTTCTGAGGAGTTTTCGAGCCATAATTAGAGCGCTGATGTGGGATATCATCAAGCCTTAACCAAGGCCTAAATTTACAGGAGTTTATGCACAGGGCTGAGAAGGAGAACGCAAAAGGAAGCCATCTTTTTGAGGTATGTACGTGTCTTTCATGTAGATGTAATTGCCAAGTGGTTGTGTCCAGATTGGATAGATTTGGTGGGTAGCTTGAGTGTAGGGTGGAGGGCTGTTAGAAGTTACCATATTTGAGCCCCAAGTACAACTTCTTGTGAAGGACTACAAGGTTATTAGTGGGCAGGTTTTGGAGGGCTCTCTGGGGAAGCATGATGGCATACCAAGGATTGGGAGCAGATCACTATTTAGAGGGAGCATTGAATTTCGTTCCATGGAAAGGGAGGATCATGATAGTTTTGGAGGATAATGGGGTGTGAGAATTTGTGAAGTAGGCTATACCACCACCACAAGATCCCCAACGGTTGACCCAACATACTAAGAATGATATCAAGGCAAGGAGGATTATTCTAGAAGGGGTCAGAGATCATATAGTTCCTCATATCCATGAGAAGAAGACAACTTTGAGATGTTCAAAAATATTTTAGAACTATATCAGAGTACCAGTGATACCAAGAAGCTTGCTCTTAAGGAGAAGCTGAGGAGTATCTTGATGAGTAAGGATGAGCCCATCGTCACATATTTGTCAAGGTTCACTCAGTTACGAGATGAATTGGGTGTTGTTGGCGTGATTGTATCTGATCATGATAGTTTTGGAGGATAATGGGGTGCGAGAATTTGTGAAGCAAGTTTTACCACCACCACAAGATCCCCAACAGTTGACCCAACATACTAAGAATGATATCAAGGCAAGGAGGATTATTCTAGAAGGGGTCAGAGATCATATAGTTCCTCATATCCATGAGAAGAAGACAACTTTTGAGATGTTTAAAACTATTTTAGAACTATATCAGAGTACCAGTGATACCAGGAAGCTTGCTCTTAAGGAGAAGCTGAGGAGTATCTTGATGAGAAAGGATGAGCCCATCGTCACATATTTGTCAAGGTTCACTCAGTTACGAGATGAATTGGGTGTTGTGGGCGTGATTGTATCTGATCATGACTGTGTGAGTTTGACCTTACTGGGACTTCACAAGTCTTGGTATGGTTTCCAAGATGCCCAGTTGGGAAAAGTTATGGATTGATTGTATTCAGGAGGAGAGGGACTAGAGATGGTAGATCAGTTACGATAGTGGATGACGAGAACCTTGCCTACAACCTTGCCTTGGTAGGCAAGGCCAAGGGCAAGAAGGGCCAAGGAGAGGCCGAGTCCAGTCAATAGGGCAAGAAGAAGGATCTAAGCAAGATCAAGTGCTTCCACTGCCATGAGTTTGGACATTATGCCACTAAGTGTCCTAATTGGAAGAAGGATCTAAGCAAGATCAAGTGCTTCCACTGCCATGAGTTTGGACATTATGCCACTAAGTGTCCTAATCAGAAGGAGGAATCCAGTAAGGGTCATGTAGCTGCATCAATGAAGGTAGATGCATTTTCTGCCCAGTTTGAGAAAGATTTCTCATTGATTGCTTGCATGGCAAGATGGTATATTGATTCAGGAGCATCCTTCCACATGATCGAGAACAAGAAGAGTTTCAGCTACCTGAAGGAGAAGGACATGCGGTTCCAGATTGAGCTAGGAGATGATGGTCAGTGTGGAGCAAGAGTAGTTGGTATTGTCAGTTTTCAGAAGGAGTCAGGGAATCCTCTTCATCTCAGAGATGTTTTCTATGTTCCAGGATTGAGGCAGAATCTTTGTTTCAGTAGCTAACCTTGAGGACAAGGGATATGATATCATCTTCAGCAGAGGTAAGGCTTACCTCCAACACTTAGCTTTTGGATGTATGAAGCAGATAGGTTTGAGGGTGAAGAATCTCTACAAGTTCCAAGTAGAGATAGGTGCAACCTTGAGCAACGAGGCAGACATAGCTCAAAGTAGAGAAGTGATGGTTGAGGAGAGAAGAATTCAGAGGGAGTCCTGTTGGAAATTGTAACTAGGTTCGGTCTTCATAATGACCTTTGTATAATCATGACATTGTATATTTTATATAAAGAAAGAAAAAGAAAGAAAAGAAAAAAATTATCTTATGTAAAGCTTGGGTTTCATGCTCAAGTTTAGGTCAAAAGCATGTTCTTCGTGCTTATAGGTCTTTTTAGGACAAAGAAGAAATTATGTCATGTTTTATAGTCCCATTTGGACTCATTGTATTAAAGAAATATATTTATTTTGTCAAGAGAAAGCCATTTATTTCTCCAAGACTAAGTCGGCCCCAGTTAAGGACAAGCCGACCTAAGGGAAGGTTGTTCGACCCCTCAAGAAGGCTATAAATACAAGGAGCTCAACCTCATTTGAGACACTCGCCCATGATTAGTTCGATTTGCAATAGCAAAAGACGAAGAAAAGAAGAAAGAATCGAAGACTCTTGGGATAATCTCTCTCTCTCTCTCTCTGTCCACATGTGCGAAGTTAGGGTTTCTGTGTAGCTGCAATTGCATGAGGCTGAAATTGCAAGGCCAAAATTCTGAGGAGTAGTTGCAGGGCCAAAATTCAAAAGCGAAGCTGCAGAAGGTTGAAGTTTGGAAGCTGTCTTAAAGAAGATCTTGCTGGGGGTTGACTTGGTGCTTGGGAGGGTTTGGGCTTTGGTCTTTCGGTCTTGGAAGTCTCATTATAAGAAGATTCTATAAGAAGAGAAGCATTTCTTTCGGGGTTTTCCCTTTGGAGGGGTTTTGTCTTGGCTTGGAGCCTATATCCTGTGTACTTTGTCTCTTTGTGATCTTCATTGTTTTTGGTAATTGCTTGATGAACAAGAACTAAAGAAGTAATAAAAAACCAACTAATATCACAAGTAATTATCAAGTTAAGGAAAATCATCTATAATCTTCAAGTCTCCTGATTTTTCAACATGGTATCAAAGCTAAGGTGCAAGAAGGAGACTGAAGATCACATCCTAGTTGGCACTACGACAAGGGTTATAAAGAAGGGTTTCAAGTTTGTTCGAGATCTTACTACATCCATCAAGGTTTTCATCTTGAAGATCATTTCCAAGTTAGAAGTAATGGATGGAAGTTTATTTTCTGCTTTGTCTGGAACTTTCAAGGACGAGAATGTATGGGTTATCGACAGTGGTGCTTCCAGACATATGACAGGAGAATGCAACTAACTCCAGACTTTGTCAAAAGGAACCTCCTCTCATTCAATCGATCTTGAAGATAAGAAGAGCTATCCAGTGAAAGGGATTGGATATACTTTGTTGGAGCTCGAATTTGGTGGAAGTATTCATCTTAACAACATCCTATATGTTCTAGGTTTGAGGAAAAACTTACTTTCTATTTCTTGTTTGGAGGATAAGGGTGATAGAATAACTTTTGTCGATGGTAAGGTTTTGGTTTGGGGTAAGGGCTCTAGTATTGATGATGCTAGGATGATTGGGATTCGTGAGGGAACATTATATAGACTTTTTACACCTCGATCTCAAGCCCTAGTTCACTTGGATGTGAGCCCTTCCGAACTATGGCATAAAAGGTATGGACTCCTTCATTACCGAATTTTTCCATCTCTAAGTCAAATGGTCAATGGCATCCCTGAATTGAAGGATGAACATGAAGGGACTTGTAAGGGTTGTGCTCTAGGCAAGAACGTGAAGAAGCCATTTGCGAGAAGTGATACTAGATCTTAGGAAGTTTTGGATCTCATACACTTTGATGTATGTGGTCCTATGGCACTAAAATATCTTGGAGGGCATCAATATTATGTGACCTTCATCGATGATTTCTCAAGGAAGGCTTGGTTGTACCTCCTCACGAACAAAGATGAAGTATTTGAGAAGTTTTAGGAATTCAAAAATGAAGTGGAGAATCAGACAAAGAAATATCAAAATTCTGAGATTTGACAATGGCGGAGAATATATCTCCAAAGAACTCATAGCTTTTTATAAGGAAGCTGGGATTAGGAGGGTGCTCATCGTTCCTTATAATCCTGAACAAAATGGTGTGGCCGAAAGGAAGAATAAAACAATTGAAGAATGTGTCAGGGCCATGCTACATGATGAAGATCTCCCTCAATTCCTATGGGGAGAAGCATGTGCGACAATTGTTTACTTGCAGAACTGAAGTCCGCACACGATTCTCAACAACATGACTCCAGAAGAAGCATTTACAGGAAATAAGCTGAATGTGGATCATCTTCGAATATTTGGGTGTCCTATTTATATTCATATACCGAAGGACAAAAGGAAGAAGTTGGATCCTACTAGTATGAAGGGCATCTTTGTTGGGTATCCTGCTTCATCAAAGGCATACAAAATCTATATTAAGGAGGATTATCGGATTAAGTAAGCAGGGATGCCATCTTTGATGAAAGTATAGCTTACACGAAATAAAAGGATGTTCTAGTTGATTCTGATGACGAACATATACATATCTTTGAAGATATCTCAAGGGAAAATGATGTTCAAGATCTAACATCAAATCAAGAAGATAATGAAGGTCGTAGTGAGCCTGAGCAGCAAGTAATGGTTCAGGAAAACCAAAAGAGGCCTGCTTGGTTGAGAACTACTCTATAACAAGCAGAAGGACACACAACAAAGGGGATCTTTAGAGAAAGTACAAGACCGAATATGTATTCTAGATATGTTGCATATATGATGAAGCTCATTGAAGATGAATTGTCCTCCTATGAAGATGCAACTAAAAAAACAGCGAAATAATATTCAGAAAATAACATGCAAAAGTTTCTAAAAGTAATTATATTTATGAAATGTAATGCAGTGAAAGATGCAAACTAATTTGCTGCTAAATTTTAGATAGCTAAAATTTTATGCCAGTATTAATCTTGCTTTCAATTAGATCAATGAAAGAGGTAAGGGTTTAGAGGATGTGCACCAGTGAGACCCTAGGGGCTTGAATACACTTGAAGATGAGATGCCCAAGTCACTGAAAATTCTCCAATGCAAATGCCAAGCTCAGATTTTTTTTGTTAAAATTTGTTAAACTTTTTAGGGAAATTTATGGAGAAAGTTTAGTGATGAAGGATGGTGAAGAAAGGGAGGCTGAAAGGAGAATGATGGGAGGCCGTAAGGAGGTGGGAGATGGCCAGTGCAGGGCCTCAAGGCCCCAAAAGAATTTGCCCATGATCTTCTTGCAATTTCTCCTCAACCAACAAACAAAATGGAGATGCTCTCTAGGGCTCAGATCTCTCTCCGAAATCCACAAAAACCGCCTGCAATTTTCAGATTTTTTCCTGCACAAATAAAAGACAGAAAACCCCAAAACATGTATATACAAAAAGATGAAATACCTAGAACCCCAATGTATTAGAAATTTTCTATTTACAAATCTACAATAATATTCTACAGATCTAGCAGATTTGCAGATCAAAGCCCTCTATTAGCCAAATTTAAACAAATTTTGCACAATATTTTAGAAATAAATTTGAAATTTTAAAGAGGTACAAGCCCAAGAAAAACCCTATAAGTAAGATATTCGATAAAATGACTTCAGAAATTAAAAAGACAATGGGCTCTTTTAGATTCTGTAAACTGAGAGGCAGATAGTCCAGTTGAGGACTTCCCCAAATGCCCAAATTCTGAATGAGAACTTCTGCACACTTAAATCTGCTTGTTAGATTAATAGATATTTAAAACATGATCATAAAATTATCAAGAAATAGAGATACCTGCTACTTCTATCAAATTAAAATGATATTCTAAAAAACCCAGAAATCTGTGTAAGATACTTGTACACGGATCAATCCTCAAAGGCTATTAGCCAACAAATGCAAATAAAAGCAGCAAAATATTAAGAACAATATTACCACATAAATCTAAAAGTGAACACCACGATCTGAAACCCCAAAGTCTTTGTGTTTTATTAACCAGAAAAAGTTACAAGAGCTTTCTTTAGAGCAAGTACACGATTCAGAAATCGGATCCAAATAATGTAGAGAGGCCTCTCATTTATAGAAAATTTTTCCAATGGCTAGTTGGCTTGATCCTCGTCAAAGCAATCTCAATCGTTGACGTAGATCAAATGATCTTTTAATCATCGTCGTTATAAAGTTACTTTTTGAGGAAATTCGAATTTCACTTTTAATTTCCTTTAAGTTAACTCAAAAATGATTATTTTGAGTTAATTTCCACAAAAAGTTGACTTTGACTTAACTACTATGGCTCAAGGGTTCAAAATATCTTGAAATTTTCAATATTTCCTTGGCCCGGGACCTCCAAAAATTAAAAACTTTAAAACCCACGAATTTTAAATGTTGGAGAATTTAATTTTTCCTAGGACCTAAATTAATTAAATTTCTGGCTTTAGCATTTTAATTTATTTTAGCCAAATTTTTTAATTAATTGACTCATTTGGGGATTATTAATTTTTCCAGCCCTATTTAGCCATGGTGTCTAACTATGAGGGACCATGCACAAAATATTTTTTACATGAAATATTACATTTCTAACCCATGAAGGGGTAACACCCGTTTGTTATAGACCCTCAATAATTACCCATTTTTGCGACACAAAATATAATCTAGTAGACTAAGTGACTTGTAATAAAATAATGTAACCAAATAGTTAGAATTATTCCCAAATTACTTTTACAGAGACTCGATAAATAATGCTAGGACTAATTTAAAATCCTGACAACAAAATCCACCCTAGCTTTGGGGTGAGATTGGAGGGAAAAACTCTGCCGATTATCCGTGTTTAGAAACACACATGAATCGGTGAGACTAAAAACCTCCTAAGATAGAAATCATCACCATATTTTTTTTTTAACCTAGGTTGTTACATACATTTGTCTTACTAGAATCATCTACATTACAAAATGGGTTTACAAAACTCCAATGTACATATAGCTGATAATGATGAATCTGTGGATCATCCGAGTGCTCGGACATGATGGAAATCCATGCATGAAAAGATGTATAGCTATGGGGTAGTTGACATGGAGTAGTCAACATATGGCTCTACCTGGGGACATGTTGCTTCATTGAAGGAATGTGAGAATTCAGAATTTGCACCCAAAGAAAACACAGAATGCCATATGTAGCGTCCATCCAAATATAATCCAAAAATCATCTTACAACATTATATAAAATAGAAGATCTATAACAATTCTACAAACATGGAATGTAAACTTAATCTAAGAACATAAATAAAATGCTAAAATGATAAGGCATAAGGTTAGAGATACAATACAAAGGATGCCCTTGTGGCATCAGATGTGTTCAATATAGTGCATACTGAGCATCTGTTGACTTTTAGGCAGATCAATGGGTTGTTTCTCTAATGTGCCATGCCCAATCCTGCATATCGAAGGACTCTGACTTATCCCAATGTTGTGTTTTTCTCGGCCATCAGTTGTATCAAACCTCTTTTTTCTTCTCTTTCTTTTTGTAAGTTTGCTTTCGTTAAGATGTGATGTGTATGATGATGTGGTCGGCGCACAACTTCCTTCTTGATCCGAAAAATGCTCATATGGAAAATTTGGAATGTTCAAGACTTCTGTGACCTGCACTTCTTTATTTTCATGAATCTGATTTGTTATGACTTGTGGATCCAACCTCGCAAGCATCAACTTGATTCTTATCAATTTCCCTTTTATCCGGGTCACCTTCAGTTAGCCACTTTTCAATGGAACAAATGACCTCCTCATAATAAGATGGAACTTGCTGCAGCAGAGAGGGAGGCTTATGATCTGTTGACTTTTCCTTGTTTCTTTCATCCTCTAACCCATGTTGAAATTCCTGTATCTGTATCTGTATCTTTTCAATGACTTGCAACTTATTCTGAAGAGTGATCTTTTCAAGTTTTATGGCATCCATCTAGTTAGAGTGTTCAACTTTCATAGCACTGACTTCCTTAGCATGATTTTCCTCCATGGTCAATAACTTTTCTGAAGACATATCTGACCAACTTCCATATCTTTTATTACTTTGTCATTATCTTCTTTTATGGTCATCAAGCAATTTTGCATAGAGCTCATTTCTCTGTCATGATTAGCTTTCATGGTTTCCATTTCCTTAGCATGTTTTGCTCTCATGACAAGTAAACAATTTTGCATGGAAGTCCTTTCTTTGTCATGATCTGCTTTCATGGCTTCTATCCTATTTTGAAGATTAATCTGGTTAACTTCCATGTTCTAAACCATTTGTGTATAATTGAGTTTCATGTCCTTAATCGTCTGAGGATGTTCATGATCTTCTATAGGAAAATGATATTCCGTACCAATAACATTAATTTGATTGCTCGTCCTTGCCATTCTACTATCCATGATTCTTTTGACAACATGGCAAATAGCCTCTTCATGAAGAGCATCACAGGCCCTACAATAAGGTGGAGCCTCATCCAGAAGATTGACAAACTCAAGTGGATTTGGTGGTCTCTGCTCATTAGATGGGCCTTTCTTATGCCAGGCATTATTATTATTTCTAGGTTGGAAATTGTGTCCCTGAGATCTTTCCATTAAACCAACCTAGCTTGCATGGCACTCATCTCCTTAGCATGATTAGATTTTAACTTTGTTTGATTAAGTTCCATGTTTTCAAGTTTCTGCATCAGTTTTTGCATAGGTCATCATTGGATTCATTGGATTCTTTTGATTTACTTGGACACTCATCAAAACCTGAAATTTCAATTTTCCCAAATGCTTTTTTATCCTTTTCAATTTCCTCAGCTAAAACCTAGGCAACCTTATAATCATTAGTTTTAGCTCGCCTCAACTCATAAGAAGTATCAACATCAAAGGCATCAATATAAAAATCCAAAAGAGCCCTGGCAGAAGGTCTATAATCTTGAGATAATTCTTTAATAATACCATTAAACCTCTTATTAAACTCTTCATCCGTCTCATTCTCTTTCTTTTTTATGATACTGATAGCCTTAACCAAATGCCTTTCTTCTTTTTTATCTCCAAATTTATCTTTGAAGGCATTCACGATTGATTGAAAAGAATCGAATGTGTTATTGGACTTCTCTGTAAACCATTCCAACTTGCTCTAAGGTAAGAACAAAAAGTCTCATTTTTACATCCTCTTGATTGTTACCTCTAGACCACTTACCCCGCCAACCACAAAAAACGCTTAGATGAGCTTTGACACTAACTGTATTATTGCCTTGAAAAGAAGACAACTTATTGATACCATTATGAGGGAAATCATGGGGATAACCTTGAATGCTAACAAAGTTACAAGGAGAAAACAAGTCATCCATGATGACTTGCTTAATGGGAAAAAGAGGGGCCAAATGAATGTTAGAGAGAGAGATCCTTGCTCAAGAAAAACAAGAGACTCACAAGAAGCGAGCTTCTAGTGTATATTCTTGTAAGAAATGAAAGAAGTGGAGTCGCCACTTGAACATGATTCTATCTCCAAGATGCCAAAGGCAAAAACCGAAAGGTTAGTCAGGAAGAAGCAGATGGATATTAGGGAGGGCTTATTGTCTGAGAAATAATGGATGAATAAGTGGAGTCGCGACCCAAACAAGAAACCAACCGAAATGTCCAGGTGCTAAAGGTGCATATAGAGAAAATGAAAGGAT
The DNA here is from genome assembly GCA_000404065.3 of Pinus taeda. Taxonomy (NCBI): domain Eukaryota; kingdom Viridiplantae; phylum Streptophyta; class Pinopsida; order Pinales; family Pinaceae; genus Pinus; species Pinus taeda. Next base: position 3,198 of record APFE030173504.1, on the reverse strand, counting down.
TAGTGAGAGAAAAAAGATGAGGCGAAAAGATGAAGAGAAGAAATGGCGCCAGAAAACATGGCGTTGATGGGATAAGAAATGATGAAAGATTAGACGATTAGAAAAATATTGTGAGGACCAAAGACAAAAAAAATGTGTTCTCGGCAACGACGCAAAAAAATGTTGGCGTTGCCGGCAAAATGATAAAAATGATATGAGGAGAATGAAGATAAAATGTTGTTGAAGCGTCGAGAATAAAATATCTTCGGCAACGACGCCAAAAAATATTATCGCACAGAATGTCTAAGCACCGCGACAACGACTTAGATCGGGGGTTGTCACACTGATCCCCAATCACTCCGTTTGAGTTGTTTCCCACTAGCAGACTAAGTGGGGTAGACCCTATGGAAAACGAAAAATGAAAGATTAAATGGGAACCAACCAACCTGGGAGACAGAACTAAGCAACCAATACTTGTTTAAGATTGCGCAAGATTTAAGGATTCAAAATGATTTGAAGAAAGTGATACCAGTGCCTTGTGGAGTCAACTATCTTGCAAAGAAAATTCCACTAAAGGATGGGAAACTGCTGCTGAAAAGACTCGACTGTCTCATATGCAAATGCAAAATTTAAAACTATGTGAAATGTAGGGACTTGGTTAATATTCCTTAAATGTTGCTTAACTTAAGGCTTAGAAAGGTAGTGATTTTAATGTGAAAGCAATTATTTATACCAGCACTGCAAAATGTAAAATCTGCACAAGTAATTACTGAAATGCACAATGGACTGAAATGTAAAATGCTGGAATAAAACACTTTTAAATAAAAAAAAATCATTTGTATGAAATACTCAATCAAGATCATTAAATGCATAAATAGAATTAGATTAGTCCTACTTGCATAAACATGTAAAAACAAATGAACTTCAGAAATTAAACTAAATGTTTTAAACTCAAATAACATTAATGAAATATCAGTCTAGAAATCCGCTCTTAAAACAAGTGTTAATGTCAGCAATATATTTTAAATCAACAATTTTGTAACCATGCAATATTCATAAATTTCTATGTATAACAACAAAAAAATTTAAATGACAAACTGATAACTACAATTCAGAAAATTTTTGAGTTTAATTATTTCTAATCTATTGATGTATTTGATCTAAAAAACTCAGAAATAAACTACTGAACAACAGTAAAACAATTTTCAGAAATTTGTTTGCAAAAGTTACTGAAGCTTACTTCTATTTTTGCAATTATACAACAGTAAAAATGTAAATTAAATCTATTGCTAAATTCAGAAAATTTCAGAGTTTAATTCTTTCTGATCTATTGATGTATTTGATCTAGAAACTTGGAAAATTACTGAAAAAAACAGTGAAATAATATTTAGAAAATAGCGTGCAAAAGTTTCTAAAAGTAATTATATTTTTGAAATGTAATGCAGTGAAAGATGCAAACTAATTTGCTGCTAAATTTCAGATAACTAAAATTTTATGCCAGTATTAATCTTGCTTTCAATTAAATCAATGAAAGAGGTAAGAGTTTAGAGGATGTGCACCAGTCAGACCCTAAGGGCTTGAAGACACTTGAAGATGGGATGCCCAAGTCACTGGAAATTCTCCAATGCAAATGCCAAACTCAGAAATTTTTTAGGGAAATTTATGGAAAAAGTTTAGTGATGAAGGAGGCTGAAAGGAGAATGATGGGAGGCCGTAAGGAGGTGGGAGATGGCCAGCGCAAGGCCTCAAGGCCCCAAAAAAATTTGCCCACGATCTTCTTGCAATTTCTCCTCAACTTGCAAACAAAACTGAGATGCCCCTAGGGCTCAGATCTCTCTCCGAAATCCACAAAAATCGCCTGCAATTTTCAGATTTTTCCCTGCACAAATAAAAGACGGAAAACCCCAAAGCATGTATATACAAATATACGAAATATTCAAAACCCCAATGAATTAGAAATTTGCTATTTACAAATTTACAATAATATTCTACAGATCTAGCAGATGTATAGATCAAAGCTCTCTATCAGCCATATTTAAACAAATTTTGCACAATATTTAGAAATAAATTTGAAATTTTAAAGAGGCACAAGCCCAAGAAAAAACCCTGTAAGTAAGATAATCTATAAAATGACTTCAGAAATTAAAAAAACAGTGGGTATTTTTAGATTCTGTAAACTGAGAGTCAGTTGGTCTAGCTGAGGACTTCCCCAAATGCTCAAATTCTAAATGATAACTTCTGCACACTTAAATATGCTTGTTAGATTAATAGAGATTTAAAAAATGATCATAAAATTATCAAGAAATAGAGATACCTGCTGCTTCTATCAAATTAAAATGATATTCTAAAAAACCCATAAATCTGTGTAATATACTTGTACATAGATCAATCCTCAAAGGCTATTAACAAACAAATGCAAATAAACGCAACAAAGTATTAAGAACAATATTACCACATAAATTTGAAAGTGGAACACTACGGTCTGAAACCCCAAAGTCTTTGCGTTTTATTAACCATTAAAAGTTACAAGAACTTTTTTAGAGCAAGTACACGATTCAGAAATTGGATCCAAATAATGGAAAGAGGCCTCTCATTTATAGAAAAATTCTCGAACGGCTAGTTGGCTTGATTCTCGTCAAAACAATTTCAACCGTTGATGTAGATCAAATGACCTTTTTATCATCACCTTTGAAATAAAGTTGTTTTTTGAGGAAATTTGAATTTCACTTTTAATTTCCTTTTAGTTAATTAAAAAATGATTATTTTGAGTTAATTTTTGCAAAAAGTTGACTTTGACCTAACTACTATGGCCCAAGGGTTCAAAATATCTTGAAATTTTCAATATTCCCTCGGTTGGGGACCCCCAAAAATTAAAAACTTCAAAACCCATGAATTTTAAATGTTGGAGAATTTAATTTTTCCTAGGACCTAAATTAATTAAATTTCTGGCTTTAACATTTTAATTAATATCAGCCAAAATTTTTAATTAATTTACTCATGTGGGGATTATTAATTTTTCCAACCCTCTAATATTTAGCCATGGTGTCTAACTATTGTTAAAATTTCTGTTTTCCCACCCCGGTTTTCAGTTTCTCCTTATTTCTCCCATGTAGTTAAATGCCCTTTCCCATAACCATACATTCAAAAGGCTGGAAAAAATAAATTTGCTGAAAACACAAATTCTGGAAATTTTACAGAATGCTGGAAATTGCAGAAATA
>APFE030173497.1:92713-117572 GCA_000404065.3 Pinus taeda | reverse complement strand
AAATACGCTTTTCCTATGGGTTAGTTGAGCTATTGCATGATGGACTTCAGTTAGAACTCAAGTGATTGAGTTTGGTGGAGTTGATTGAGGAGTTAATGGAGTTGTGTTCAATTTGACTTAGTTGAACTAGTTGTATTTAGTCTAACTGACAAAGACACTAGTGATGAGAGGTGTGAATTAGTTATTAATTAATTCACTAATTATTAACTCATAAATCAACTAAAGAATACATCAGTTAACTCAGTGCATGGACAGTTCAGTGGAGACAAGTGTTAGAGGTGGGTGAAAGGGTGAGACTACTATCAGTTGTGACTATATCTATGCATGAGATTTGCACAATCATTGATTGATATTTCCAATGAGGATTGCGCAGTACAAGCCAAGGGAATTCGAGCTTGGATCAGATCTATTCTCAACAAGGATTGCGCAGTGGAGGTAGGCAAACAGCGGAGGAGATTTGAAACCGTGACTTGTTCAAATCTAAGCTAGTTTGTGTGTAACAAGTGGAGATAGTACTGAGTACTTGTGAGGAGTATTGTACTATGTATTGTTACATGTTCTCTATCATTATAATTTACATATAGTTGGGGGTTTTCAGCTTTATGCTTTCCCCATTACGTACTGTGTTGATATGTGCGATTGATGGTTCAATGTGCGCATGCGATTGTTTCTTAGTTCCACAAATTGATGATCAATGGTAGAGGAGGTTATGTATTATACATGCATTCCGCAAATAGTGTATAATCAGGGTAATCTCTGTGAATAAGTGTTATATTATTCAAAATTTCTACATACCCTAATTATTTTTTATCGCAAGCTTGAAGGGGATAGCATGTGCTTGCATTGTAAGCCCATCCTTCGGATGAATCTAACCTAGTAAGATTAATAAGCCCTAGGAAGGAGAAGCTCATGTTTGTCATGGTGAAGAATCTGATGTCGTTTTAATCTTTTAACAAGTCCGACAAAGATGTAACTCGGTATCTTTTTCATATTTAGAGAGTTTGAAAAGACACAAAAAAAGAAAACTCCAAAAGGTCCATTTTCGTACAGTTGTGTCTCTTGAGCCTAAAAATGTAGAAAACCATACTTGAGAGAACCGCTTGACCATGTCAGCCAAGGGGTACCTTTTTCGTAAGTAGCTTATCCTAGCCTGAAAAAGGGGTGAACATATACTGGGTAAACGTCGTTTCACAGCCTTTAACGAGTTCAAAATGACAAGATCTCGGCAATATTTTCATATTTTTAGAGTCAGAAAAGATCTCAAAGATGAATCCTTGATTTTATTTGCTTTAATGAGTCTAAAAGGGAAAAATACTCGGCAATCTTTTCATTTTTTATGAGTCAGAAAAGAGCTTAAAGGTGACTTATGCTGGAGGAACGAGTGGTATAAAGGGTAGCAACTAGTTTTGGTTATGGGGGAACTGCTCAAAATGTTGAAAGGTCAAGAGGCTAGCTAGCAAAACCATTTATTGCTACAATTCCTCGGGAAAGGAAAAAACAACCAAGTGAAAGCATATGATCGGCCAAAGAGATGATGGAAATGGAATGAAATGACCAAGGCTCATATAGCAGAGATTAGCTGATAAAAATGGCAATCACGAGATGTAAATTGGGCATGGGTTAATTTTTACACAAGCTTGAAACAAAAGCTATTCTTGAGTTTGGTTTCATTCTTACACAAGCTTGAAACAAAAACAAACTATGCTTGAATCAAGTTTGCATGCCCCCGACATAATGACTCAATTCTAGGTACATGCCACCCAAGCTTCATTTCATTTAGCTAGGTGGATGGAATGAAGGTTCACTTTCGAGATCTAGGAAAGACTCGACTGGGATTTTACGAGATCTTAATCAAAGACTCGATTTGGAAAAGGGAGTTGTTCCACTTTTTAATGAGTTTGACACAGTAAAAGAACTATCCTCGAACATCTGTTTCATTTGTTAACAAGGAAGATACAAGAAGAAACCATCCTTGGACTCATTGATTCATTTTTTAACGAGCATGACACAAGACAAGGAACTATGCTCACATCCCTTGTTTCATTTTTTAAGGAGCTTTATATAAGACAAGGAACTTTGCTCGATATCCCTTGTTTCATTTTTTTAACGAGCTTAACACAAGATAAGGAACTATGCTCTATCATCTATTCATGAACCATATGAGAGCATGGCTCCCAATAGGTGCTCATTAAACGGGAGAACCACGCTCTGGGAGGAATACATGTCAACTAGTGCCAATGATAAATCGGGTTCCAATGCCCCCAATACATAATGTACTATACCATCTGTGTGATTATCAACAGATGTGGAGACGGAACGAGTAGCCACATAATTGACCTAGAGGACACTTCTTGCAAATAGGAACCAATAGGGGATGATGGTTTCATAGGGGGCACTTGGTGACCAATGAACGACAATTGATCAATGGTCACTATTCTCCATTCATGTGGAAAACAAACCACATGGAAAAGTGAAGAAACAAGAGCTCCCATGACATAAACATAGTCACGTCCAAGGAGAAGATTGAAATCTAAGGGACCTTGGATTACCATCACATCTATATAGACGATCTTTCCTCCCAAAGTGATATGGAACTTTGGAAGGATCCCTAAGGGCTGACTGGTTCCTTCGTTGAAAGCCAACAGATTCTGGGTGACAAGCACAAGTTGCGGGGAACCCAAAGCTTGCCAAGTAGTAGAAGACACGATGCTAACATATGCGCCTTCATATAATATAGTGTCATGTACTACCATATTATAGGCTTGTATTGTGATCTAGAAAGGCACATAAGATGGGAGACGGAATGCAATCAATTGACTCTAATCAAAAGAAGTGACAAAACTACTTGGTGGGTGTATCATATGATTTCCCCCATGCTATACAGGAAAAGGAGAAGGACTCTTCTGAACAACTAGGACGGAAGGGTCACTCTTCAATTCATGAGAATCTGAGGAGACGAGAAGAACATGAGCAGTATGATCACTACTCTCTTCGGGAACAGAGTGAACAATTGAAGGCAGAATCAAGTCAACACTCTTTTCGACCAATGGTTGGTCAGGAACCGACACAAGACAACGATGATCAGGAAGAGCAGGATGAGTAAGAGATGAATCCAAGTCAATCTCTTTACCAACTAGGAGAGGGTCAGAAGAAAGTCTCTGATAACCAACAGGGAGTTGGACTTGAGGAGCTGTAAGGTTTTCCAAAATTTTGGAAGCTTTATCCATAAGAGGACAAAGGTGAAGAAGATGCTTCTCTTCACATAACCTACACGGGAATCTAATCTTTCCCTTCTTGTTACCATCATTAGCTGAAGTTGTAGCATCGACATGATCCCCAGAGGTCGATGCGGATGGTTAATTTAGGTCTTAAGACCATACCTCTAAGACTCTGGGAATGACAAGGTAGTCTCAAAGGAGATGGTCACCCTTACACAACTTGCAAGGGAATCTGATCTTCTGTGGAGGATCAAAAGGTTTGTCTACGAGAGGTTCATTTGGAGTAACAACTGCAAGGTTGGCCTCTCGCTTATCGGACTTCTTCTTCTTCTTCTTCTTCTTAGCCTCCTGGTTACTGGATTTCAAACTTTCACCAAGCAAAGTAGAAGAGGGAGGTGAAGAAATAGGGGAAGGAGAGAGGTCAACCTTAGAATCAACGTGATGTGGTTCAAATGAAGGAGATGGCTGGGCAGGAGTCGGGACACTCAAGACCACCAAGGTCGAAAATAACCAGATAGGTAAACCAATGGTTAACCCAGGGAGGGACAATGTTGCCATATAAGGAGCACTAGTGTTTCCAAAAGAAGGAAAGGATTCTCATCCAAGGGGAATCCTTGACTAGTAGACTCTAGAAATGTTTCCATTGGAAACGACCCTAAACAATTGCTAAGGAAGATAACTTTAATTAGGAATATTTTATGGGTAGTTAATTTTAAGACACTAAAACAAAACTTTGCCTTTTCATATTTTAAGAGTCGAGAAAAGAGCGAAAGGTGACTTTAGTTGATTTCAGAGTTAACAATCTCGAAAGGACAAATGCTCGATGATCTTTTCAAATTTAAAGAGTAAAAAAAGATCAAAATGATTGCTTCGGATAATCTAGGAAAAAGGATCACCAGGTAACCATGAATTGCAAAATACCTCTCGGAAAACCGAGAAGTACAGGGTAGGCAATCTCCCCGAATGTTGTGTTTGGTGTATCACGTTTACAAGGTGGCAAAATCAACTTCCTATGGATAAAGGATTGCAAACCTATTAGGGTCTGCCTTTATATACGTGACAGTACAGGGAGCATGAGTCTATACTAGTGTTGTCTAATGCCGAAGTGAACGACAGCTGCTAGGTTTAAAGATGTCGGAACACATCCCTAGCCTAAACCACTAAATGTGAGCGTTAAGTTTCAAATGCACCTTAGGTTAATTTAATACATTTTAAAGTTTTTCTTGAAATTATGTCTCATTTTTCAGGCCCTATCGATGTGACTTGAAAAAACTATTATATGCAGCTATATGAGACAAAACCCTTTAAATTCGATGAATGTTTACACTAATACAACAAGCTTATTCTCCCTTCACACATAAACTAGAAGGCTAAGGTTCTCAATATGGCTCTCAAGATTTGTAGATTATTTCAACCCTTTCATTAACTAGCTGAGGGTGTGAAATGGGGAGTTTATATAACTTTGATGGAGGGGAAATGGATCCTCTTATGGTGGGAAAGGCCTTATCCCCTTTGTTTTGTTCCATATTAATAAGGGAAAGGAGCCCAAACAGACTCTATCAGGTCTATTTTGCTCAACCATTTACCAGACTTCCATTCACGAAGCTTGTAGTGCTGGAAGCTTCGACTCCATTTTTAAAAACTTGCCAAAACAAGGTCGGCGTGGGTGATGAATGACTCACTTGAGCCGTTCGGCGCTAGTCCTAGTTTTGAACTCTGCAAATCGGCACAGGGGAAGAACTAAGCACTAGTGTCAGTCGTGAAACTGAGCTTCAAGGAAGATTCTTAGGAAATGATGAAAGAGGGAAATGTTTTGTAGATGAAGAGGGATGTAGGGACATGTTCTTCATGGAAGGGAAACATATGGGGGTCGTTGTAGAGGTCCTCCAGGATCGAGGAAAGGGGAGTACATGGAAAGTGAAAAAATGATGTGTAACAACCATCCTATAGCATTTGTTATCAATTTCATTTGTTTTGCAGTTATATGAAACCCTAACTCAAGGAGTTTCCTCAACCCCGATTGTCAACATATTCAAGAATCCCTTAAAAAAGACGTATTCTAATGAAGCAGAAGATTCAAAATATCTAGACCCATAGCCCCTAACATCCAAGGGAGTGATTTAACCCATATAAGGGGAGATTTATAAAGTTAGCTACTACATTGCAAAAATAATATGTTGCCTCTTTTTTCTTTTCTAATTTTGTTTTTAAGTGTCAATATTATAGACAAGCGAGCTTCACTGCATCATAAAAAGTGACTCTAGATGAAGCATTATTGTTTTCTAAATTATTTAGAGATCCCGTTGAATTAGAGAATCGCTGAAGTGTAACAAATTTCTGAATTGTTTGAAAAAAATGTTGAGTTGCAAAATGGGGCCACACTTTCCATGGTTTCAAAGTCGACAAAGGGAGGGGTCTCCAAGGACGAGGCAGGTTTGAGATTCCTTAGCAACTGTGACATATGTAATTAATTGGTAGCTCCTCATCACAACTATCCTTTGTCCAATTAGCCAAGTGATGGAATTAGAAAACCATTTACACTTGTACTACTTAAGAGCTACTAAAACTTTGAATATTTTAATACAAATAAAAAAAATTAAAAATAAAATTGGTTGGATATGTGTGAAAAAATATTTATTATCCTTTTACTATGTTTTAAGTTGTAGTTTTTTGTCATAATGGCTTGAACTTGCATTGAGGGAGACATATCCTGAGTAATGAAGACATATCCCATGTGTTGTTGGTTTGCCCATGAAGGCATTATAAAACTAGCATATCTCTGGATTTGGAGTGGTATATATATATTATATATAATATATTAATATATAATATATATATCTATATATATATATATATACACCTTTTAAACGGTTTGTGTGAAACTAGTCATAATAAAATCACGTTTTCAAAGGCTAGATGTCAACTCTCCTTTTCTTGGAATACATGCCCTTGTCATTTAACTATGTCTAAATTATCACCATGTAAAAAAACATACGAACATATATAATTCTTTACTCCTCTTATCATTTTCATCTTGTGGATTTTCAGACTAATATTATTTTATATTTTAGCTAAATATTTAACTTCCTTACTTAAATTGAAATCAAAACTTACATGAATAATACAATTTTAAAATTCGTTTTTTATTAAAATGGACAATAACATTATTAAAACTTACAAACAATGTGTTTTCATTGCATTTTATTGTTTCAATGGGTACACAAACTCACTAAGGACGAAGGTGATGTGCCAAAAAATCTAAGTATACTTAGAGAGGACAATTCAGAGTCAGTAGATTAACATGATGATGATTAAGTCCTTATATCCCTTACATGGTACCATTGATAAATAATTCTTCTTAAATTTGTTAAGTCAATAGACATGGTTTATATTAGAATTGGGCCTAAGAAATTTCAATTCTTTAAAATATAAAAATGATGAAAGATCTAGATTTGATAATTTAAGAATATTATTCATCTTATACATGATCCAATAGTAGTTATCCAGTTCCAAACTTTCGCTCTTGTGTTTACTTTACAAATTTCCACTAATTCAAACCAATAAAATATGATTCATTATATTTTTCATTACATGGTTATTTTTTTGGCTTGTGTGTTTCAATGCTCAACGTTCTCCCTTCCTTTCACCACGAACCAACCCAAGTGCACTAAGTCTTCACGTGTTCCAACAGACAAAACATTGTTCATTGATATTTCACTGATAGGTGCCTCTATATCTACCCTAGGTGGATGTACCAAGGTTGACTTTAAATTTTGTAATATATTTATTCATTTATCAATGGAGTAGAATAAATGTTCTTGGAATATCCTTTTTCTGATTAACCATGGGAAGGTTTAATCATGGGAAGGTTGCCATTTAAATCTGGCATTTCATGTTGGTTCATGTTGTGTGTTACAAAGGTTTAATAAAAATATTAAATAATAAATTTGAATCGATAGCCTATCGCCTGCCGAAGGTGGCCATGTTTCGAAATGCATTATGTTTTCATGGTTGTTCACATAAACACATTACAAATCGCTCCGAACATTAATGCACTAACCTTGTGATGATGTGGCACTCTCCTTGTGATGATGTTAGTTAAAAACTTGACTAACCTTGTGTATCATGTGTTGAACATAATGGGTACACATGGATGTTAAATTTGTTGGTTGAAATCTTGAGTAGCTCGATGTATCATATGTGGAGATCCATGGATACCCCATGTTATAGTGGCATTGGCCATAAAGGTATACCTAGAGGTAAGAGGTTATAATGGTTATCATTGCTTGGGTGCTCCTAAATGTTATAATGATAGTGGAATATTTCTTTTTATGAGTAAAGAAAATGAAAATTAATTCATAAAATTTAATTTTTTAAATTAAAATTTACAATTTAAAAAAACGTTGTTAAATTTATTTATTTTTAAATTAAAAATTACACATAAAATTATCTTATTAAATTAAAAGAAATTTTATAAAAATTATTAATGAATAAGAATAAATATAATAATTAATATTAATATTAGGATTAGGTTAATAATATATTAATATTAGTAATATTATTAAACTTAGTATTATTCTTAATTATTATCTTATGGTTTATATACCTTGAGTTTATAATACTAATTCTTTGGGTATAATATTATTCTTTTGGGGAATAATCTATAGAGGAGAGCTCTATGGCGAAAATGGAAAAAATAGGGTTTAGCTCAGGAAAAGAACCCTTGGTCGGCGATTATCATGGTGTAGCGTAGTCGTGAACAGTTTGCACCTGGGCGCAATGGGGAGGGTATATACCATTTTCACAACTACAGTAATCGTTAACGGGTGGTTATGGTAGGTTAACCGTAGAAGGGTCTGACCCTTCAAGCTTTCCTGTCACAATGGTTTTGTCAGTTGTTTATACCTGCGAGTGTTAGGGTCAACAACAAGAAGAGAACGATGGGTTTTGGTGGATACTAAGCTGGGGTTAGCGCTTGTCGGGGGGCTCGTGAACATTTGCTCGGAACAGTAACCAGCGTACAACAACGACATTTATGCATGGATGAAGAGATAATTGGTTATTCATCCAACACCATGGACTCATCCAAATATGGGTTGAAGAAAAACATCTATCGAGAGGAGGGGTTCCACTGGACCCGAGTCTATCACTGGACACCCAAGTTGTTGTTTACACCTCGGATATGGAGGCATGGAGTTAACCCTACAAGGGTTAGGGTTTTCACAACTGGTCGCGATGGTAAATGAGGTTTTACCCAACCTGGGGGTGGAACAAGAACAACCCTTTGTGAATATCCCTTCACCTTCAGAGTTGTTGTACTGGGCACACGAACAACAAGGTTATGAGCAAAATGTACAAGAGAACTCATGTATGGCAGTTGGAGGCACAAGCGGAGTAGTTTTGGACAAAGATGGAGGTTTAAATCAATCTTATTGTGCTCTTGTTGCTTCTAATGCTGACCTCCTAGCTTCGAGCCTTGCTCTTGCTGCCCGAACATCCGAGTGCTTTGATGGCATTACCCGATATGACTTGGGACCAAAGGAAAAATGGGCCTCAAACTCGGATGATAATCATCAGGTGTGAAAAGAACAACAACCAATAGCATAGGAACACAAGTCGGGAGGGCACAAAAAAACCAAGTGCTCAAAGGTGCGCTAAAGGGGGCATCTACTGGTATTTAGTGAGGGTATCAGCATGGCTCAATCTGCTCTCATAAAGAGAATTATGTTGGTGGGAAGGGTTTGGGGCTGGAACTATACCCCGATGCATCTAAAGCGGTGGATAGCGAAGATATGAGGCCATTTAATGGAACAACTGTCTACGGTAATTACCATGTCTAAAGGACAATTCACTCTTATTTTCCCACAACTTGAACCTATTAGATGGGTATTAAGAAGATACTGGCACATTGAGATGATGCTAGTGCTCCTTAAGAGATGGTTGCCCCTCTTCGACCTGAAGAAGAAAAAAATTGGGGCGGGGTCGATTTGGGTATGGTTCCTAGCGTTGTCATTACAATTCTAGTCTGAGGAGATCTTTAGATGCATTGGGGATGATTTGGGCGTTTATCTAGACCATGACAAATCTTATAATGATACAAGTTGTCTGGCCATAGCCAGAATAATGGTGCACTTGGATACTCGTTAGGGTTTAGTGGAGAGCTATCGGCTCCAGATAGGGAATATTGTGTGTTGGAAGATTCTAGACTACGAAGGGATACCCTTCCACTGTAGAAGGTGCCATGAGGTAGGATGTCTGTACAAATACTGCCCACTTATCACAGGGAAACAGTCAGCCCCCCCAACCCCCCCCGAAAAGTTTTGTATCAGCGGGCACTCAGACAATTACAAAGGTTGAAACATCTTCGGTTGTGCACAAAAAGGAACCCCGGTCAAGCCAAATAATGGATGAGGAGGCAGCACATCAAGAAGGCTCCAGGACTCCCGATGCTCTGGTGACTCGCTCTTGATTAAGGGCCTTGATTTATTTCTAGGTACTCTACATTCCCCTCCCCCTTCTACTCAAAATTTAATGATTTTTAAAAATACATTATCATCATTTGTTGTTTTGGGTTCGAGAATTGATGCACGTAATTTGAGTTTTATAAATTGTCTTGTGGTGTCCATGCCCTCCTCTCCTCTACTCTTTGTTCTGACCATTCACTTGGACCCTCTCCCAAACCCCTCTAGGGAAGGCTCGAACCCTAGTGGCTCCCATGGATATAACCTAAGATCGCTTCCCCTCCCCCGAACCCTCTCTTTCCGATTTGGTGAGGACCCTGTACCCTCTAAAGCCTTCAAACTTCCTAAGGGTAGACAATCACATTTATCAGGCGGGTATTGAGGTGGCGACAGGCATACAAACTCCTATTGACCGGGTTCTTAGAGAAAAAGGAAACCCTGACAGGGTTACCTCAAGAACTGCCTCTCACTCAAATTTAATGCAAATTGCCTCGCTGAAGCTAAATTCCATAAGTTGGTCAAGGAGTCTTGGACTCACTGTGATCTAGGAAACAACAACTCACTGACGGAGGTGATTAGTTGCAACTTGGCTTGCATCAAACTCAAAACCACTAGATGGGCCAAAGAAAAGAAGCATAAGGATGAGACCACCTTACAGAGGATTGCATTGACATTAAGGAGCAGGAAAACTTGGGGATTACAAGTTACACAAACACTAAATCAAAGGACCATCTGATAAGATTTGAAACTGAAAAGATTCGCCTCCTGAGACAACAAGAGGAGACTTGGAGATTAAAAAGTAGAACAACATGGTTAAAGGCCAGGGACGAAAACTCAAAGTTATTCCAACAATATGCCAGGGGGAGAAAAATTATTAACACTATCTGGTCACTAAAAGATCAGACAGGTAGGGAGGCCAACACTTTCAACTAGCTTGTTGATATAGGCATCAGACATTTCTCACAAATATTCAAAGTGCATAGGGAAGCTTCCAAAACTCAGATAATTCGCACTACTGAAGATTTTCCTAGATTTGTGGTGGCTGAAGATACAGAGACCCTAAAAGAACCGGTGTCGCTAGGGGAAATTGAAGCAGTCCTAAAATGGTTCAAAAGAGATAAGAGCTTGGGACTTGATGGCTGGCCTATGGAATTCTATCTCACTTTCTCTGATCATAATGGGTGTGACCTTCTATTGGCTATTGAGGATTGCACACTATCTATCTGGATGTATGAAGGTTCCAAAATGACCTTTCTTTCCCTCATCCCCAAAGTCGATTACCCTCTATCCTTTGATGACTAACGACCCATCTCCCTTTGTAATTGTATATACAAAATTATTTCAAAAATTATTTCTAATTGCATCAAACCTTTCTTATCCAAGACGATATGAAAGGAAAAATTTGTTTTCCTTAATCAACACCAGATACATGAAGCCATAGGGACTGCTTAGGAAGGGATCCATTCAATCAAGAAAAAGAACACCAAGAGTATCATCCTTAAAATTGATCTATCAAAATCCTTTGATCATGTCAGTTGGTCTTATCTTTAGCTCATTCTTACCCATATCGGGTTTCCCCACTCGTTCATTAAATGGACCATGTGTTGTTTCACATCCCCATCCTATAGCATTCTCATCAATGGGGTTGCATCAGGGTTCTTCCATGCTGAATGTGGTCTGAGACAAGGATTTCCATTATCTCCATTGTTATTTCTTTTGATCATGGAGGGATTAAGTAGACTTTTAATTAAAGCTCGTGATGAAGGGTCATTGGGAGGTGTAAATATATCTAAAGTCTCTTATCTCTCACATCTATTGTTTGTATATGATGTTCTTATTTTTTTAAATGGTTCAATCTATGATACCAATTGTTTCAAGAAAATATTATCCCTGTTTTGTAAAGCTACAGGTATGGAACCCAAATTCAACAAATCCACCATCTTGATGGTGTCTTGCTTACAAAATGAGCAAAGACATGTTATACAACAATTTCAATTTGTTTAGGCTCAAGCCAAATGGTTATCATATTGCAGATTGGACATGGCTCATTGCAAAAATTGAGGGTCGTATCAACATATGGCAATAGAGATGGATTTCCATAGTTGGCAGGGTCACCCTGATCAAATCTTTGCTGGAGGCCATCCCGATATACTAGGTGATTCTTGCTTGGATACCAAAAGGAATCATCAATAGAATACAATAAATTTGTTGTCGCTTCCTATGGCGAGGGGAAAATGTGGGGAGGAATTTTTCTTGGGTTTGCTCGGACAAAATTGGGAAACCAAAAAAATGGGGTGGCTAGGGTATAAAGGACCTACATCTATTTTCAAAGGCACTGGCTACCAAGATGGGTTGGCAGATTATCTCATCAAATAGCCTATGGAAAGAGGTGGACTATTTTAAATACATTCACCCTCTATCTGTCATTGACTAGATTTGCAAGCCAACACAGGGCATATCTGGTGCATCTATCATATGGAAGGATATCTCACAGTCTATTAGTGTCATCAAGGAAGGAATGGTTTGGTGAATCGAGAATGGTGAGCACGTGCGATTGGGTATTGATGCCTGGTCTAGATGTGGGAATGCACACATACTACCACTAGAATTATGACAAATCCTTACAACGGCTGGCATCACCTAGCTCTCTCATATTGTTGATGACAGACACCCAAATTGGACTTCTTAGAAATGGTTTGATGCATTGGACTTCGGGATTCCAAACAAATGGAGTAGGGTATGGCATAGGTTTATTGGTGCTTTAGAGGAAGAAAATATTAGGATTACTCTACTAGAAGAAAAAATCATATGGGCAACAACACCACATGGCTGATATACTCCAAAAGAATGGTATGCTACACTTATGAATGCTCTAGACCCGGTGGAAGTGTGCTGGTGGTGGCGCCCACTATGGAAGCATAGGGCACCTCCCAAAACTCATCTGTTTATGTGGTGTATACTATCGAACAAAGTGCCCACATAGGTTAACCTTATGCCACTTCCATGGTCCATCCAGATGATGCGTCTGCAAGGAAATATAGAGGATATCGATCATTTATTCCTTCATTGCCCGGTTGCTGGCCAGATGCGGATTCATATCACCACCTCCCTCAACATTATGCTTAGATGGGAAGGCCCACATTTATCTGATTCCTGGCAACATTGGTGGAACGAGGCAACCTCGTAAAAAGTTAGAAACCACCTTCTGATTGTCAGCTGGGCAATCTGGTTGACTAAGAATGGCAATATTTTCAGGATGCATCGACTCATTGGTTGGCCACATGCAATTATATTGTTCTTGTTTATAATTTGATTCTTGAAGAAACTAACCACCACCACCATGCTCGGGTCATAAACCCAAAAGTAATAGACAAGAACATCCACTAGGCTTGCTTTGATGGGTCAGCTCAGACCGCTGGGATGTGGGGGGGGGGGGGTGGGCAGTACTTCATATAAATGACTCACACTTCTTCAAGATCAAAGTGGGCCTAGGGAGAGGCACCAAAAACTATGTTGAACTAAATTTCCTAAGATCCCTTCTCATATTTGCACTATAACAAAATTGCCACAGGATTCAGATCTCTGGGGACTCACAGCTTGTTATAAACTAGATCAAATCTGCATATCATTGTCACTTGCACACACTCAGGGGTTTAGTATATGAGGTCATCACTCTAAAATCACCATTTGATTTTATTGTATGCTCTCATATATACAAGGAAACGAATGCGGTCATTGATTTTCTTTCCAAAGAGGTTGCACAACATAACAGGGGGCAGTGGTTGATACAGGGATTCAGAGATTGAGTGTTCTACTAGTTTTTTCATCGACCATTCATTGATATGGATGGGAATATATCAGAATGATCTCCATAAGATCATTCGTCTTTTTTTCTTTTTGTTTCAACCTTTTGCTTATAGGACAGTTATGCTTATAACTTTTTAAGTAAATATTATGTTGTTATTGTAAATATTGAACTATGACTCTATACTGATCTAAATAGTTTATCCATATAATGGTGACTGCATCTCACACATGTTGAAGATACAACATGTAATTTTATTATAATTAATGAAAATTGTGTTTTTTTCTTGGAAAAAAGTATTATTCTTTTGGGGTTATAGTATCTTGGGGTTTTAGACATATATTATGGTTGACTATTGTTGACATGGTCAACTATAGTCAACATGGACATCATAATGAAGAACAATGAACATGAATACCATGCTAAACCCTTGGATTTATATGATAAAACCAAGGTTTTTATATTATAAACCTAAGGGATCAATAATCCCAAGGGATTATTATATTATAAATCCAATAGATTAATGTTATAAACCCAACAAAATAATATTAATAAAATCAATGGATCAATATTATAAAACCAAGGGATTATTATTATTATAAACCTAAGGGATTGATATTAAAAACCCAAAGGATTAATAAACCTGTGATTAATAGACCTTAGGGATAAATATTATAAACTGAAGGGATTAATATTATAAACCCAAGGAAGGGAACTAAGGCTCCATTATAGACAACTGTTAGCAACCTCTAAAGAGAATAAAAAATAATAGTGTAGTGGTTTATGAGGAAGTATGAAACTTGAATAATTATCCCTAAGTAATAAAAATGTAATATTATGAGTGTTAGCCTCCTGCTCATAGCAGGTATTCACCTTTCGTGATCGACATATTCACAGGCCAAATATGTCATGCTTTGCTTGCAGCAATGTTCCATATTTGCTACTGAGGCAAAGAGGGCACAAAATCCTCAGGCACAAAATTCATTGCATGTATTCTTGAGGACCATGGACTAGGCACTATTAAACATTTCTCAAGCATGGCTAACACTACTGTTGACTGATCTAATTGGCCTTAGTACGGCTGCATCCACAAAAAACTATGAATGCTAAAAGGCAAGTTGCTTCAAATGAAAACTTTGAATATCCTGGACTCAGTGACAATGAACAGAAAGTAGTCAATTCTCCATGGATTTTACAAAAGTCTCAGACTGCTCATGTGCTTACCAAAGGAAAATCTCTGACCAGAATTCAAGTTAACAGGCACAATGAAAATAATGCGTTGTTGAAAGATTCAGGATCTGGACATAAAAATGTCATGGAAGAGAAATTCCCAGCCATGAATGTGGAAATGGAGAACAATAGTCAGTGTGTTTGGAAAAGAAAAACTCTTGAATATGCTCAGGTAAGTGTTACAAAGGTGTCGTCAACAAGCTTGAGTAAGAGAGAAGAGGAGTCATCTTCTCTGGTATTGCAGACTAGTAAAAATATGGCGCATACATATAATGATAAATCTGTTTCTTCTATGGAGAAAGCTGAGATGATTTACATGGGTAGTGGAACAAGTGCATTTATGGCCTCTGAAGTTCAAGAACTAGAGGATATTTCAAGGCTACAATTTGGTGGTCCTGCTTTTGTTTCCCCCAGGACAACTTATGTAGATACTGCGTTATACAATAAAG
Source organism: Pinus taeda (assembly GCA_000404065.3). Classification (NCBI taxonomy): domain Eukaryota; kingdom Viridiplantae; phylum Streptophyta; class Pinopsida; order Pinales; family Pinaceae; genus Pinus; species Pinus taeda. The sequence goes on along the minus strand of APFE030173497.1, from coordinate 102,409 downwards.
ACATTATTGAGCCAAGTAAAGCTAACTGTGCAAACAGAAAAGCATTATCTGCAATACAAGGACATGAAGTACAAGAAGATGGTCATGCATCTGCACACAAACGAAAAGCATCACTTATAAAGCATTTGTCTGTTGGAAATGGAGGGTGTGTAATAACATGTAATTCTAATTCCCGAGGTTGTGAAGTGGCAATGCAGACACTGCAGGTTTTGCCTCATGCCAACTTACAAGCTGAAACTGCATGTGAACAAGCCACCCACTATCATAATAGTGGATCACAAAAAGCAATTGGCACTGATATTATTACCCTCCAAAATGTACAAGCTCTGAATGTTTCATTATTGAAAGAATCAAAGAAATTTGATAAATCTGTCATTGCAAATTTGAGTGAAAGTGATGCAGTGAAAATCTCAGAGACTAAAAAAATTTCTACTTCAATAGAACCTTTACCTTTCCACAAGGAAAGTACAATTGATGCTTGTAGACAGACTATGCAGATAGCGCAAATGGGTATGACAGCAGAGAATGGAGATATTGACAAGACGGGTCCATTGGTAGAGGAACCTGAAAAGATTGAGAAATCAGCTCAGCTTATACCAGAAGCCACCTATCATCAGAACCTTAATGACCCAACATTTCCTATCGAAAAATTGTGACTGATGGTTATCAGCAAGCAATGCAAATTGCTCAGTGGAGCATGAAGATAGTGGATAGGTGTGCCAAGCAAAGTGAACATTCAAACCTAGAATTTCAAAAGAGTGGTGAAGCTGTAGTCATTAGCATGGATATGGATAGTGATCATACTGGGCAGACTGGTCTTATGAACGTGGAATTTGAAGAGAGTAGTAAAGCAGTGGGGAGTACCACAGAAATGGAGGATGATCTCACTCAGCAGAGTGCTCATATGAATCCAGAATCTGGAGAGAATGTTGAAGTAGCCAGAACTAGCATAGAAATGAATGATAGTCTTACTAAAGATGATCTGATGAACTTGGAATCTGAACATGGTTTTAGAACAACTAGAACCAGCATGAAAATAGAGAGTGATAAATATGAGAAAGCTTGTCTTATCATCCATGAATCTAAAATCGGTGTTAATATAGGCTGCACAGGATTTGAAGCAACAACGCAAGACGGAAGGCAGCCAAAGTCGTGTAATGAGCAATGCGTCTTGACTTCAGTTTCAGGTGCTGCAGAGTAACCCAATGTGACATGTTAGGCCATTTTATTGTAGGGAATTGTAGCACCCAAGGTGGAGGAAAACTGCATCATCTTGTAAACCTTGGAAAGGACGTCAAGGAAGCAACAATAGCAGGGTCAAATGTGCCATGCATGACTGGAAAAGTTGCTGGCAAAGATGAAGAAGAGATTGAAAAAGGAAAGTTCAAGGTCAAGGCTCCAGAGATGACTTCATATATTGGTCTTGAATCTGTTTCGTCTACAATTGGAAAATGTGAGCTCTCACCAGGTGGTGTGTTCCCAGATGATGGTAAAGAGCCTGTGAAGGAGTGTGATATTCCTTTGGTGCAATATTCATGCAAATCTAAGGATGGACAAGTCGGGGCAGAAAGACTTCAATCCAAAAAAAATTTGAAGCTGGAATCCAACAAACAGAAGAAATGATGGCCTGTAACAGTATGTCCCAAAGTGATGGTATATGTACACCTAGAGTTCATTCAGGGAAGCCTTTCTATGAAGGGAGTGGGAAATTGTTGGTCATCATATTCTCAATGATTTTTATTTGAATCAATGTCAATTGAAGGAGTCAATAGTTAGAATCCCATCAATCGACATAACCGGTTTATGCGCAGTCGTTTCCAGCTTACTCTCATGGCAAGTGAAAGAAACATCATTGCGGGGATGAAAGTATGGGTTGAGGACAGTGAGCTAGCATGGGTTGATGGCAAGGTTATCAATGTTGGTAATGGGCTTGTTGATGTTCTTACAAGCACGGGGAGTGAGCTTCATGAGCATTCCGTGTCAATTTCCCAGAATATTGTTTCAATTCTCAGCATACGTAACAATTTTCAATAACACATTGGTGAATTTTGTGACAGCTCTGTTAAATTAATGTCAGTTTGCTTGAAGATTGTTTCGATTCTTTGCATACGTTATTATTCTCAGGGACATTTGCAAATATCCGCTTGGTGAATAAGCTCTTGAATGGTGAAGTTGGGCCAAAAACCATACATATCCCCACTGGAGAGAAGTTATATGTGTATGATGCAGCTATGAGGTACAAAAGTGCAGGGCATGATACAATTGTTCTTGCTGGATCTGAATATGGTAGTGGAAGTTCTCGGGATTGGGCTGCAAAGGGTCCAATGTTGCAGGGTGTGAAAGCTGTTATTTCAAAAAGTTTTGAGCGTATTCATCGCAACAATTTGGTTGGCATGGGTATTATTCCATTGTGTTTCAAATCTGGTGAGGATGCTGAGTCGCTTGGCCTGACAGGGCATGAGAGATACACAATAGATATTCCTAATGATATCACTCAACTGAAGCCGGGTCAAGACATTACTGTTACAATAGACACTGGAAAATCATTCACTTATGTTGCAAGGTTTAATACACAGGTTGAATTGGAATACTTCAACCATGCAGGCATTCTTCCTTACGTTATGAGGCAGCTGGTTGGCAATCAAAAGTAGAGTAGCTGTGTCATTGAATTATGCAGGAATCCTGTTGGATAGAATGATTTTTTTTTTATTCACAGTTTTATAAATAATTTTGACTTGAAATAATGTGCATTGGTTTAAGCACAGTGGGTACACCCCGAGGGGACATTTTTGATGAGGCTATGCCGCCATTAGAATTCATGTCAGTATTTGCAGTTTACAATATTCCTCTTATTTTGTAAGAGGATAATGTGATAAAGCCTGTTATGCACTGTCCAGTTGGTATTATTCAAGTCTCTAAATGCAGAATCAGAGGAGATTGATATTAACGACAGAAAGTACGCATGAGGGGATCCAGTGATTTGGAGGGATTGCGACAAAGAAGTGGTCACTCTGTTGAAACCTGAAATATGGTTTATATGGTGATTCATCGGCGGGGTTTGTGAATACTAAGAGTTCAGTTATTTTGGGCACGGGTTATTTGACTGAATTGCGATTGTTCCAGTAATGTTTAAATTGGTATTCACACGTATGTGGCAAAACTGTAATTTCCTGTTCCCTTATGGCCAATATGATGGCGCCAGAGCAAGGAGAGTTGGGTGATATATATGAAGAACGACAAAGTGGTGAGGATGGCAATGGTGTACTTGTTGGGTCTGGCTCAGTTTGGCGCAAATTAAATATGCAACGCACCCTTAAGTGAATCTGAGAGAGGCCATTTGAAAATGCGCTCAGAAGCAGCAGCAAGACAGCATAAATCGCAGATTTCAGTGTGGGCTTGAATCAATCATCCATGCAGAGTGAGGATCATATCAATCTGGATGTGAAGGGGCAACTCAACTTACTGAAGGGACAGCCACCGCCACAATCTAAAAGGCGAAGATTATTTTATGGAACCGCCTAAACAATGTCGACAAAGGATTCCATGTGCAGTAATTACAGAGTTATGGCCATGAGGCCAGCGCACAGCTCCAGGACCACCGTTCAACCATTTTGAGGCTACTCTCTCATACGCAACCTTCACTTGCATAACTTCAGTTGCCAGCTGCCCCAGAACACCTGTTTAGATATTTTATGCATTCATTACCAGCACAACTTAGCATTTAAAAACTTTATTGCTACAGATATCTTTGGAATCTGTTTTGTTAGATATGTTTTCAGTGATGTTCCTTTAACTTGACAGCGGCTTAAGGGCCAGGAAAAAAGATTGCCTATTTAAACAATGTTGTCCGTTGTTCAAAGGGTGAGGTGTTTTGATCGATAATCTGATTTTGAGACTTGTTGTGTACGTTCTAAGAGATTTAATAAACAGAGCTTGCTGGAACATTTGTGTTTGGACTGTCTAAATGTGGATTCGATGGTTGAAGAATAAGATTACAGAATTCTTGTGCTTCTTCATGGACTAATAAGTTTTCCTCATCTCTTTCTACAGTTGCTATGTTTTCTATATCGTATCTGTGTCATGATCTAAACTTGCAGGAAGAAAGAATAGTTCAGATGTCACTTAGCCGTGCTCTGCCCTCAATTCCTGCTTTTTCTATATGTTTTCCTTCTAAATTAGCCTATAAATATGAATTCCTCTTAGGCTCATATTTGCACTAGTTTCCTCCGTATATGAATATTGTTGTAGGAATTTCTTAATTGCTCCTATAGAATATTCATTCACGTTCCCTCTGTTAGCATGAATGAAAACTACTTAGCTGTCTTTCATTCCTTGACATCCGTTTCATCCTCATTCAAACCTGATATTATTCCTTGTGTAGCTATCCTGCTTTGTAGTCCCTTCTTTGCCAAAGAAAACACATCTTCAGTCCACATCCTTGACTCCATGCCCAATGTTCTAAACCTCTTGCGCTTCGCATGCCAACACTGCCTGAATAGATCATTCATCCCGCCAAACTTAAACAAAAAACCATGTGCATAATAACTAGCCTGAAATCATTTCCTAAACAAAGCTAAATCCTGAAGAGAGAGCCCTCTCTAACTGCTGGTAGGCTAGGACCAGCAGTCCAAAGCTTGGTCTGTGGTTACCTCGGCCGTATCCCTGAAGGAGCCAAGGGACAACCTGAGTGTTAACAGGAGAGACTGTTCAAGGATAACGTCAGGTAAAATTTTGGGTTTTATTTGTGATTGATGATGTCTTTGGGTTTAATCCTTTTGTTTTAACTCACATATTTGATCAATTTTCTTATGGATAGCTAAGAATGGATCCTAAAGATCTCATATAAAAATGCTTTCAATGTTTGTGTTCCCCTATTTTGAAACAGATCTCGTGCTTCGGAACCTTCACTGCCCACGCCAAGACCTGGTCGGGCACCAAAGAATGAGGCTTCAGACTCAGAGAATACTACTACTCTGCATGTCAGTAGTAGAATATCAATGGATAGTTACAAACCCGAAAATATCGACCATAAATTGCCTAGGAGCCCATTATCTAAAGTTTTATCTTCTTCCCCTATCTAGCTGTTTTAAACAAGAACATTATCTGAGGGTTTATCTTCATACTCTGTCCACTCATGTTTTAGAAGTCCTAATTATTTGACATTTTATATTCTTCCTCTGTCCATTTTCTCATGCTTGCAACATCTAATGTTTCATGCCTGAGTAAATTTGGATGAGCAACATATATCATGGAGAATAGAAGGCATAAAGGCATGCTCGACAGTTACATACATGCTCAACCTTTATTAAAATATTTATTTATTGAGGACATTAAATAGACCAATTTGCGTAAATACAATTATCAAACTTAGCTATTGGTTCTATCAAGTTTGGCAAAGTCCTCAAGGTTGTGTTTTCCTTTGAGTTGTGTGTAAATGTAATAGCGAATGTATTCATCATGTATGAACTTCCTGTACAAGAGGGAGCCATCTTTGCATCCATACTTGCATTATAGAACAGAGCAATAGAAAGTCTGGCTCTCTCTTCATTTGTTACTGCCAGGTGCTCTATGCTTTTTTATCTCCCATTTCTCATTACCTACATACAGGGATGTCAATATAAGGTAATGATAGAAATTATAACTATAAGAAGATAAGGAAATGATAAAATTTATAGCAATGAGTACATGTAAATAAAAATTATATTAATGGGTTTTATATGTATAAAATTAAACAATTTAGGTAAGATATTGTTAATTCAAGTTTGTGTATTGGTGTGTATCATTGAATGAGATAAATTTTTTTGGGCATTACGCACCTTTCCGTAAGGAAACTCTCTGAGCCTGAAGGTAAGAGAAAGTTTCCAAGATAAATTAGAGTGTTAGGGAGAAGTTGCTAATATTTGGGTAGTTTATAGTTTAACATATAGTTTTTTTTTTTTTTTTTTCCATTCTAGAGTTACAATATTTGAATGAGCAACATCAAAAATATCTTGTCAAACCATCCCAACAAAAAAATTCACAACAATTTTACCCAACCACCCAAAAACATCGTACATGATTACCTCTATCAAGTCCCCAATTCCCCAATGTTTACAACCAGCCCGTATGGAATGGGCTGCAATTTTTCTTCCAGAAATGCAAGCCTACTGTTTTTCCATCCTATAAGAGAAGAGTTACTCCTCCATCTCAACAAAATAATTCACAACAATTTTACCCAACCACCCAAAAAAAACCGTACATGATTACCTCTACCAAGTCCCCAATTCCCCAATGTTTACAACTAGCCCGTATGGAATGGGCTGCACAAGAATTCATCGATTGCTCTTCCAGAGATGCAAGCAATATGGGTTCCTCGTTGGCATTGGAGGAAGAACCTATCATTTTACTGTCTTGATTTGGAAAAGGATCCTTTAAAACAGCAGGAGTTTGGGAACCTTTGACAATTTTTGCAACCTCTGCACGATGAGGGCAGTCTCTCGTAAAATGTTTTTCATCACAAATGAGACAAGGATAACGAGGTTTGCGTTTCTCATCAGTTGATTCTGCTTTTTCTGGTTTCTCTTTCGAATTCTTATATGTTTTATTCTTCTTCTTCCCTTTCTTCTTACCACCGGTTTTTGATTTAGCTGTAGATGACTCTACAACATGAATATCAGCGGAAAGTTTAGCGGACGAATCTCTTGTTGGGGAATCTGGTAAGGTTATGATAGGAGAAGAATTCTTGGAAGACTTCTTCTTACTTTTGGTATTAACCGTACCAATCATACCATCAGCGGCATGAGACCCTAAAGGAGCTGTAGCGATTTGATTTTGTTTGGGTAGATCGGGGATTTTCTCGTGTAACGTACCAGATTGAGTATAAACTAAGTCAAGGTACTGTGCTTGAGCAATTACTTGATCCTCAGTAACGACTCCGGCCTTAGCTACATCCACAGTGATCTTGGGCAGTAAATATTTTACAAACCATTCGGCTAAGATCTGATCCGGGATAAAAACTTTCACTAAACGCCGTCGACGTCTCCATTCATGAATGTGATCTGAAATGTAAGTGGACGTTGATTGCTTTAACGAAGTTAATAATTCCGTGCCATTGTCATATCTGACTGGTAACTGAAAATGAGCTAAAAACGAAGTAGCTAACTGACTAAAATTATAAAAAGTGGCTCGCGGTAACTCAATGTACCACTTGGCCACAAGACCAATTAGAGTGCGCTGGAAAAGTCTTAAACGGATTGAATCATCTTAAATGGAATTAGACACACACCAGAGGTGATAAGTCATCACATGGTTCGACGGGTCCTCTCCTGATCTGCCTTCAAACTTAGGAATATCACTAGGCAACTTATTCGGCATTGGCAGCCAAAACAGAAGATAGTTAATTGGATCGTTCGTAAGGTGCATCAAGTCAGGCAAGTCCAAAGTTGCGATAAATGGTAATTGACGATTAGGGTCCCTAAAACTCTGGGTCGTCAGACCATCCCCAGGAGGAGGATATCTAGGATAACTAGGAATTGGAATTGCATTTGGGATATTATATCCTCCTGGAAAACTAGGATTAACCGGACCGTACTGGGATTGCTGAGGTTGTTGATATGTATACCCAGGGTACGGTTGATATTGATAGACTGGTTGCTGCACAGCAGGACCGAATTGGTACTTTCCTTGGTACGGTTGTTGAATAAATTGAGGTTGACTGGTGACAACCGTACTTAAACCTGGCTGTCCTACAGGCATCTGGACCGAAATGTGGACTGTAGGTCCAGACTGAGGTAAAGATGTCTAAGGAGTAGATACAGAGACAGTAGAAACCGGAGTTGTCGATACTCCAGAAGAAGGTGGGGTAGATGAAATAGATGATGCAGTAGTTGCAGCAGTTGATTGAGGCGGAGTACGAGGCGTACTAGGCCCAGACTGAGAAACTACAGAAGGTGCAGAAGTTTGAACAGTAGACTGGGGTGAACTAGAAACCAAGGGTTGTCTAGTTTGAGATGACAACTACACATTCGGTAGCAAGACCTGTTGGGATTGAGATGGATCCCACACTACATTCATTCCGGGGTATGGACCCATAACAGGTTGAGAATATTGAGGACCATAATCGGGTTGAGGGTAGGGTTGATAATTCAACGGTACATTTACAGATCCTTGAACATACGATTGACCGGAAGGTGGTTGGTAACCTTGGGTTGGGTACTGACCTTGGGGTTGATAACCCTGAGGCACGTACTGATACTGGGGTTGACCTTGAGGTACATATTGATACTGGGGTTGACCTTGAGGTACATATTGATACTGGGGTTGACCTTGAGGTACATATTGATACTGGAGTTGACCTTGAGGTACATATTGAGTCTGAGGTTGACCTTGAGGAAAGTGTTGTCCCGTAGGTATGTATTGTCCTTGAGGTTGCCCCCCAGGTGCAAACTGGGTACCTTGAGGTTGCCCCCCAGGCGATACTTGAGGATGTTGAGGCTGCCCCCCAGGTGGTGACTGGCCACCTTGAGGTTGAGGATTGGGAATAGTACCTGACATCATGAGAATATCTTCTACACTCAATGGCTTAGTACCATTATTTCCAGTTAATAACCCTTGTTCAATAGGTTGAGGAGACGCTCCCGAAAAAGTACCAGAAATTGACTGATACCCAGCGGGAATAGAAGGACCGTCGTACAAAAAGGCTTCCAGAGATTGAGAAAACATGGACAACTGTCTTGGCATATTTAACGGAGGATAGTAACCTCTAGCGGTTGGGTGATAAGAAATATGAGGTGGTGAAAAACTTAGTCCCGGGTTTTCCAAAAAATTAGTCAATGAAAGATACCAAGTGCTGCTCCTAGGTGGACTATAAAAGATTGATTCACGCTCCCTAAGCTCTATAACAGGTTGTTTTTCAGGGATAGGGATGCCTTCTTCTTTTTCCGGAATAGCAAGTACTTCTATAGCTATTAGTCCAGAAGGAAGATTTTGGGTAATTATTCTTTCTACCCTAGGTGAACTAGGACCACTAGAAGCTGGAGAGGCAAACCCTGATATTGGAGTAGCAGCAGTTTCAGATTCAGGTTCAGATATTTCAGGTTCTTCACCTATATCACTAGTAGATGAAACACTACCAGTAACTTCGGAAACAGACACAGACTGCGTACTATAATCTGCTATTAAAGCTGAAAAATCAGGATATACCACCAAGGAAGACTCTCCTCTTTCAGGTGACCCAACTCTACTATCTCTAGGAGTTACCAGGGCCTGTAGCCCTTCAGGCTGGCTTGGTGAAAACTCAGGAGGTTGGCCCTGAAGTCTACGGGACTTCCTCGGTAATTCAGCCACGGTTAAAAATTTTAACTACTTCACACGAAAACAAAGTAAAATCTCAATGAAAACCACCTAAAGCCTCTAAAGAACCAAACAAATTGAATCACACGCCTAAAGAATCTAGGAGATCAAACCACACACAAACAGAAACTTTCCGGACCAAAAACACTAGTTGGTGATGAAATCCAACCTCGTAGGATTCAATACAGAAAAAGCGGGTGGAACAGTTACCCCGGCAACCTGCTTAATGAATAGACTGGACCAAGTTCCTCCACTTTAACCGTCTCGAGTGAAGTGAACCCCCCAGAAACTCCAAGTGAGTCTAGCCGACGTCTGTTCCAGGTACAGTGGGATCTTCCCACCACCGTCACCTTGGGTAGAATCCTA